>JAQZBX010002758.1:36464-69856 GCA_029593785.1 Cabassous unicinctus | reverse complement strand
AAAAAATGTATAGGGGAGGAAGATACAGACTATAGCTAGTAGTAATACTTTGATGATGCTCTTTCATGATTTGTTAACAAATGTTTCACGACAACGCAGGGTGTTTGGGGAGGGGGTAATGTGTAGGAGCCCTGTATTATCTTATGCGTGGTTGTTTTGTAAGTTCACGATGTTTACTGAATGAACACTTATAGGTTATGTATGTTCATGTATGAATGATATACTTCAATAAGTTGTTTTTAAAAAAGTCTTAATTTGTGAAGGTTACAGATATGTATGTGACATATTCTAGCAAGCATTTAAAATTTTTCTAATGGTATTTTATTTGATGATTTCTTGAATTTTAAAAATTTTATATGTGTTTTCATGGTGTGTTTATGTTTTTTTTTTCTTAAAGCCATTGGTCTGTTAGAGCTGGAAGGAACCTCAATCAATAGCTACAGCACTACTCCTTTATTTTACTGAAATTCAGAAAGTTAAACGAACTTGCCCAAGTTTAGACAATAAGAAAATAATAAGACTAACAACCAGATTTCCTGAGTCCACTAAAAATGGAAGTGGTCTGGTAAAACTAAAACTTATCAAAGAGTTGTTAAGATCTTTGAATTCCACTCCCAGCTCAATTCAATTAAGCAATTTTTCACTTTCTAGGAAATTGGGGGAAAATAAAATCTTTCTTTCCTAAACTACATAAAATAAATACCTATCATAATTCTACCAAAGAATCTACCACTTAAAAATTCCTGTTCTTGGTTAATGAAACTAGAGATCTATCTTATATTTCAACACCATTTGCTTTCAAATGTTTATATATATATATATATATATATATATATATATATTCAGTAGTCTAGGTTAACTAGAAGATACCTCCTTAACTAATGTGAATGCCAAACCAACAATGAAAATCTTACTATGCCTGATGCATCCCTCAGATGCAGCAGTCAGTTTTTTCTTGGTGATTTAATCGCTTCCTTCCATTTAATTACTTTGAGGATTAACTGTGGGCAAATGTATTTCAATAACATGCCAATGTACAAAGAACAGGAAGCTTTCCTTGTGGTCCCACGGGAAATTTAGCACTTCCGACTACAACCTTCTGCATTACAGCTCTCGTGTTTCTTTTAGCCCTTAAGCCATGTGTGTCACCTTGCTTATTTGGGTGTAAAATTTGTCATGGGATACTCCGTTTACATGCTAGCATTTGTACACAATTTCTGGCATGAGTAAAGGTGGCTCTTCTTAATCCAGGCCATCCAGGAAGCTATTTCTTTTCAAATTAAGTCATTAATGCTTAAACAAGCAAACGCTACAGTCAAGACAAAAATTATGCAAAAGGGGAGGCTTTTTTCAAAACACTCCAGCATTCACTGGGGAAAGATGCTTTAACAAATCTAATGCTTTAGAGTATTACAGTATTAGGTTTAGGTTGATCCTATTTTTCTAGTTGGATTTATTTTATTTGAGAGTCAAGGTGATTAAGAGTATTGAATACTATTAGCAAGGTTTTCACTACCAGAAGAAATATTTTTTCTTCTAAGTAACAAGCATAGAAATCTGTCCAGTGACCTTTAGTTGACCTCTTAGCCACTTGTGTCTGGGTATCTTCCAAGACAGTAGTTTCCAAACTTTGCTGCATATTAAAATCACTGGGAGAGCTTTTCAAAATCCCAGTGCCCAAATTGTACCCCATCCCAATTAAATCAGAAAATCTGGGGGTGGGAGCTCTCAGAATTTTTAGGTGATTGCAATGTACAGCAAAATTGGAAACCACTTTTCTATGACGTTTCTATTTCATGCTGCATTCCAGTAGACTCTCAGAATGAGGAATAAGAAGAGAATTCCCTTCTCTGTTTTCTGCCTTACAGATTTTTAAAATCAAGAAATCTTAAAGACATATGTATTTATTTTGGTGTTATATTTATTAAAATACAGGCAAATTAACTTTATATTAAAAGTTATAAAATGGCCTGTACACCTTGATCTACCTATTCCAATTCTATCCATCTTTATTAAAGAGATAATCAAGATGTGAAGATATATGTGCAAAGATGTCCATAGCAGTGTTAATTATAATTATAAAATATTTAAATAAATTGTTCTACCAAGAGATTACAATTTAATAAATTATGAAACAGGTGTATGAAGGACAGTTATGTTTTCATTTCATAGGACAATCCTCTCTCTCTCTCTCTCTATATATATATATATATATTCCTATTTTAAATTTGTTTGAAATTATATACATGGGCACATATATTTAAATGCAAAAGTACAGGTCTAAGAGTTCATACCTTAAATTAGAAATAGTGTTTACTCTAGACATGGTAGTAGGGCTGGGTGAATTGAAGGGAGACTTTCTCTTTGAACTGCATTTATTTTATTGTTTACATTTTTGCAATGTTAATATTTGTATTATTAAATTTTAAAATAAACCGAATTAAAACAAACCAGAAAAGTAAACACTTATATGGAGAGAAAAGAGCTCACTAATGTGTAAATAGTGGGTATAACTGATTTATTACACCATATATGTACTTTTTATTTTCTTTGTTATACATTTTTTCTTTTTAACTAAGCATCTCATTAAATAAGAAATAAAAAAAGTATGCGTTGCAATTTAGAAAAAGAAGAGGGAGATCTCAGAACATTTCAGAGAGATAAATGTTCCCAAAGTTGAGGCATAAATGTTCTTCACATGAGGAAAACCATAAACAAAATAAGCACCTATCAAAAAATGTTAAGTGTGTGTGTAAATTACTCCACAGTGTTTTAAAAAGGAAAATAAGTGGAAAGCAATCCCTATATGATTTTAAAGGGGAAAGTAAGGGGAGAGCAACAAACAAGAAAAGGGAGTGGGAGAACATGGGCAGAAAATGTTCTAGGAACATTCAGACAAATAAAGAAATCCAGTGGGAGCTTATTGGCATAACATCTATCAAAGACACATGATTTTGAAGGTTTTCAACAATGCTTGCCTTAAGGCCATAAAGATCCTTCAGTTTGTTTGTGAATTTACTTAAAATTTGAAAATGAGCAACTGATAAAATTAGCTGAAAAGTCAAACCCAGCTGGCTGTAGTAGAGATTTGGAAACTCATATAAGTTAGAAAAAATAGAGATGAGGTTTAGGGAGAAACATGTAAACAAACAAGATTGATGGAGAAAAGACTGTTATAAGAAAGTGGGTGGACTTTTCAAGCTTTTCATTTTTGCTCAACTAGAAAGTCCAAGAAAATTGATCACTTAACTCTATGGTCCTAGGTAACTTTTATTTTTTCTGGTGATCTGAAGTCAAAGAAAAATAATTAAATATAGAGGGCATCTTCCACCAATATAATGGCTGCAATAGAAAATGCACCAAAATTTAGAAATTATTTCCCCTGCTCACGCAAGAGTTCAATACAAGTTTTAAAGAAGTAGCTTTCCATGCAAGGATCTGGGCCCCAGACTCCTCCCATCTCAGAGCTACACTATCCTTTAGGGCAAGAGTCTTTTCCTTCCAGCCAGCAGATGATGAAAGAAAAGGTGCAAAAGGCTCACAGCTTTCTTAAACACTTCTCCTAGAAGGAAAATATTGTTTCTGCTCACATTCCATTGGCAAGAATTGGATTCAAGGATCCACCTAGATGTAGCTCTTGAGTTGGCAGTCATGCCCCAGAAACAATACCACATTAAAGATGGAGGTCATGAATCTTTGATAGGCCAGTTATATTTGCCACAAATGGCACCTCAAATATCACTGGGTGATAGAAGTGACCAAAGGGTCTTTTCCTAATGGCTTACCCTAAATGTAATTCTACATGTACCTAAATGCAATGGCTTACGGTTATTCTGAGATAAATAGAATGTGTATATGTGCTCTCAGTTCTCAGTTGGACTATCAGAGCAGATACTACCTCTTCTGTAACTTTTGTAAAAAATTTTCCCTGACTCAGAGTTTGCATATGTCTCATTTTAGATTGAAAAGCATAAAATAATTTCTGTATTATCTCTTTTTTATCTGCAAATCCTGAACTTGGGAAGTTAGTTTCATGTTGTAAAACAAACAAATGGCTCCTAAATAATAAGTTAACAAATGGCTCCTAAATAATAAGTTTCAAGGTAGGCAAATATAAGCTTTAATTTAGATGCTCCTGATATTCCATTCATTTCTCACCTCCTCCCTTCTATTTCTTTATCTTTATTGACTGAACACTTGTTCCTTTCAGTATTTGATCACCCTTCCCACCAGTTTGCACAAGACTCTCTATTCTTTTTTATCTCCTGTGTGGCAGAATCACACAACATCTGGGCTAATTGTTACACTTAACAAATATTTTGCAGCCAATAATATGTGGTTAGCAGACAGGTTATTTACTTGATATCAAAAGTTCTGCTATCACAGTGATGTCATCAACATGATGATGAAAGACATTCCTTGAAAAAGTCTCTCTTCAGAAATAAAAGGACAAACACCACTTATTAGAACTCTCGAGGACAATAGAGACTGGAGAAGAACTCCACAACTGCTGAATCGAAAAATAAGAAAAATAATCTCCAAGATCAGGAAGATCTCCTTCCTGGACTCACCAGTCAAGACCCCTCCCCGTCACTCGGTCCCTACACAGCTTGGGCCAGAGGCAGCATGGCCCAAGTCTCTCCCGCCAGGGATGCAGGCTATAGAGCCACTCACAGCAGAAAGTTAGAACCCCACACATATCTATACACAGGGACCCAAGTCTGCAGAGACCCAGGACAGAACACAAGCCTCTGAGTAGTACCACATACAAAAGGTACTCAGCAGAAAAGAGAGCGCGAGCAAGAGAGAGGAAGACCATAGCAGAACTACTGGCAAGAGGTGTACACACTCAATCCAGTCTGTGTTCACTGGACCACCTAAATGAAAAATGGACTTTTTTCTGGATTGAACAACTTTCTGGAATGACCCCATCTGGGTCCCTGGGTTGGGATATCCTAACGAGGAAGGCACCAGAGGCAGAAAAACCTCATGGAAAAAAGTATGGGGAAGGAACTGAGCTGTTGTAAGACAGGATGGGTCCCAGAAATGAAAAGTATAAGGAAAAGGTGGCACAGAATGAAGGAGAGAATTAAACAAATCAGAGGAACTGAGGATAAAATTCCGCACAAAACAAACAAAACAGATCAAGATTTCCAGAGAAGGAACAGAAGAAAGGAAGATCCCTCCTGGAGGTGAAACAATTGCACAAACACGGAAATCTTAAAAATTGTACCACATATTCAGGGTAAGAAAGAGATGCAGAAGAGCTGAAAATATCTGAATAGTTAAACACGGTCTCCTCTAAAGTTTCAGAATAAGTTGGACCAAGCATCAAAGAACAGCCTTAATACAAAGACAATAAAACCCTAGACAAGGGGGAGAAAATGACCTTCAGAATTAACACATAAAAATAATTAGATGCCTAGAAATGAGCAAAAAAATTGCAAACCATACTAAGAAATAGGAATATATTGCTCAGTAAAGGGAACAAATGAAAACTTCAGAGGATTTGTAACAACTAATCAAAGAAGTTCAAACAAATCTCCTAAATCAATTCAAGAAGATAAAGGAAAACATGGATGTAGAGCTAAAGAATATTAAGAACACAGTGTGTGAGATTAAAGAAGAATTTGAAAGTTTAAAAAGAAATACAGACATTATGGGCATGAAAGGTACAATAATTGAGATTAAAGTACACAGTAAACAGTGCCTCAAATAGCATGGCTCCTGAGGATTCTGGCGATATCCACAAACTTTAAGCAGGACAGAGAGCTTAGGAATTTGGCACCCTGTCAGTGGGGTTTATTCTGGAATTTATGCTCCCCAGTGTAACAGAGTTAGACTCATTTATAGGTTCTCTACACATGGCTCTTCTGTACCTTTTATTTGAATCCATAATTCGCACTATACTTGATAAATTTATGTCCCAGAGATTTAAATCTTTGGTTCATCCATGTGCTAGTTGAGCCCTGAGTTTCAGCAGAGTTGCAACACCTACTTTCCAGTTCATTGGACTCACCCAGGACAACTAACAAGGAGAAAATGATGGACACTGCCTATCCCAAGGAACAGAGAGTGTCTGCAACTGCAAGCAAGATAGGGCAATCCATCTGACCCATGGGATCTAAGCCCCCCTCTCAATTATAAGCACAATGGGCATCACTATCCCAAAATCCTCAAGATTGGGGAGTGAACAATGGACTAAAGTAGACTTATTATTATTTGAGCAATGGAAGAACTCTTATCATTGATGTAAAGGCAGTGGCCACCAGAGGTTCTGAGGGATGGGAGAGGGAAGGATAGGTGTAATATGGGGACATTTTTCAGGACATTGGATTTGTCCTGTATGACATTGCAGTGACAGATACAGGCCATTGTATATTTTGTCATAACTTACAAAATGAGGCTGGACAAAGTGTAAACTATAATGTAGACTGTAGTCCATAGTTAGTAGCTTCACTATGGGTTCATCAATTGTAACAAATGTACTACACTAATGAAGGATGTTAATATGGAAAAGTGTGAGAGGGGATTTCAGTGGGGCAGATGGAATCCCTTATATTTTTTATGTAGCACTTATGTAATCTAAATCTTCTTTAAAATTAAAAAAATTATTTTAAAAAAGTACGTTAGAAGCATACAACAGCAGATTTGAGCAGACAGAAGAAAGAATCAGTGACCTAAAAGACAGGACAATCAAAATCATACAGTCAGAAAAGCAGATGGAGGAAAGAATAGAAAAAATTTGAGCAGGGTCTCATGAATTTGAATGACAGATTGAAACATCCAAGCACAGGTGTCCCAGACGGAGAAGATAAGGAAAGGGGCAGAGAAATTATTTGGGGATATAATGGCCAAAAAATTTCCCAAATCTTATGAAAGACATAAATATAGATGTACAAGAAGTGCAACACACTCCAACACACTCCAAACAGAATAAAGACTAATAGACCTACTCCAAGACACATACTAATCAAAATGTCAAATGTCAAAGATAAAGAGAGAATTCTGAAAACAGCAAGACAAAAGCATGTTTTCACATACAAGGTATACTTAATAAAACTAAATGCCAATTTCTCATCAGAAACCATGGAAGCAAAAAGGCAATTGTGTAATATACTTAAGGTATTGAAGGAGAAAAACTGCCAGCCAAAAAAATCTTTACCTGGCAAAACTGTCCTTTAAAAATGAGAGCAAATTTAAATGTTCACAGGTAAACACAAACTGTGAGTGTTAATCAACAAAAGACCTGCTTTACAAGAATTACTGAAGGGAGTTCTGCAGATTGAAAGGAAAAAACAGGAGAGAGTGGCTTGGAATATTGTGAAGAAATGAAGATTTTCAGTAAATGCAAAACCTACTAGTACTATAGCCTCAATATACAACTCTATTCTTTAATTCCTGTAAGATTCAGAATACAAACAAGAAAAAGGCATATTTCCTGATAATGGACATTCAAAATGTAAAGAGGCAATGGGGGACAAAAGCAATATAAAGAGGGGAAACAGAGAAATATGGGAACAGAGAAATAGTATGCTATTTAAACTAAGGTGGTATCTTTTCAAATTAGCAGCTTTTAGATTTATGTTGTCTAATACAAACCCCAGGGTAATCACGAAGAAAGTATTTTTAAAATATTTTGAAAAATGAATGAGAAGGGATCAGTCAGATACATCAAAAAAGATCAAATATACAGAAAAGCAGGTCATAATAAAGGAAATGAGAAACAAAAAAATATATATGACATCAAAACCAAAGGACAAAATGGCTGAAGTAAGCACTGTCTTTACAGTAAGAACACTGAAGATTAATGGATTAAACTTCCCAATAAAAAGACACATATTGGAAGAATGGATTAAAAGCATGATGCAACTATACATTGTTTGCAAGAGACTCACCTTAGATCCAAAGACACAAATAGGTTGAAAGGGAAAGGATGGAAAACGATATCCCATGCAAACAGTAACCAAAAAGAGCTGGGGTAGCTATACTAATATCAGAAAAAATAAACTTAAAGTCAAAAGCTGTTCCAAAAGACAAAGAAGGACACTAAATATTAATAAAATGGTCAATCCACTAAGAAGAAATAACAATCACAAATATTTATGCACATAACCATGGTGCCCCAAAACACATGAGGCAAACACTGGCAAAAGTGAAGAGAGAAAAAGACACCTTTACAATAATATTTGGAGACATCAATATGCAATTCTCATCAATAGATAGAACATATAGACGGAAGATCAATAAGGAAACAGAGAGCTCAAATAATATGATAAATGAACTACACCTAACAGACATGTACAGAACATGGTACCCCAAAACAGCAGGGTATACATTCTTCTCAACTGAACTTAGATCATTCTCCAGGATAGAACACATGTTCGGGTCACAAAACAAGTCTCTATAAATTTTAAAATATTGAAATTATACAAAGTATCTTCTCTGAATATAATGGAATGAAGCTGGAAATCAATAACAGGCAGAGAACTGGGAAATCCACAAATATATGGAAGCTAAATAGCACACTTAAACAATCAGTTGGGTCAAAGAAAAATTTACAAGGGAAATCAGTAAATATCTTGAAAAGAATGAAAATGAGAAGACAACATATCAAAACTTATGGGATGCAGTGAAGGCAGGGTTGAGAGGCAAATAAATAATATCAGAAATGGAAGGGAGGACATTATTACTGACCCTACAAAAATAAAATGGATAATTAGAGGATACTCTGAACAACTGTATACCAACAAATAAAACAACCCAGATGAAATTTACAAATTCCTAGAAACACATGAACAACCTACACTGACTCTTGAAGAAATAGAAGATTTCAAGAGACAAATTACAAGGAAAGAGATTAAATCAGTCAACAGAAACCTCCCAACAAAGAAAAGCCCAGGACCAGATGGCTTCACAGGTGAATTCTACCAAACATTCCAAGAAGACTTGATTCCAATTCTACTTAAATTCTTCCAAAAATAAAAAAAAAATTCAACAGGAGCAAATACTCCCTAACTCTCTCTGAGTGCAACATCACCTTAATACCAAAGCCAGATAAAGACACTATGAGAAAGGAAAATTAAAGACTAATTTATCTTATGAGTATAGATACAAATATCCTCAACAAATTACTTGCAAATTGAATCCAACAGCACATTAAAAGAATTGTACACCATGAGGAAGTGGGTTTTATCCCAGATATGCAAGGGTGGTTCAACATAAGAAAATCAATTAGTGTTATACACATACTAACAAAACAAAGAGAAAAACATATAATCATCCAGATTGATACAGAAAATGCATTTAACAACATTGTGCTGGATGTTCCAGCCAGAGAAGTTAGTCAAGAAAAAGAAATAAAAGGCATCTAAATTGGAAAGGAACAAGTAAAACTTCACTATTTGCATATATGTAGACAGTCCCTAAAAATCTACAGCAAAGCTATTAGAGCAAATGAACGAATTCAACAAAATGCTGAGGTACGAAATCAACTCGCAAAAATCAGTACTGCTTCTACACACTAGTAATGAGCAATCTGAGGAGGAAATCAATTTTTAAAATTCCATTTCAATAGCAACTAAAAGAATCTAATATCTTGGAATAAATTTAACCAAGGATATAAAGGACCTGTACACAGAAAACTACAAAACATTGCTAAAAGAAATCAAAGAAGACCTAAATAACTGGAAGGAAATTCGGTGTTCATGGATTGGAAGACTGAATTTCATTAAGATGTCAATTCTTCCCAAAATGATTTACAGATTCAATGCAATCCCAATAAAAATTCCAACAGGCTACTTTGCAGAAATGGAAAAGCAAATTATAAAATTTATTTGGAAGGGTAAATGGCTCCAATTTGTCAAAACTGTCTTTAAAAAGAAGAATGAAGTTGGAGGACTCACACTTCCTGACTTCAAAGCTTATTACAAGGCTGCATTGGTCAAAACAGCATTGTACTGGCACAAAGATAGACATATAAACCAATGGAATTGAATTGAGAATTCAGAAATAGACCCTCCCATCTATGGCTAATTGTTTTTTGTCAAGACTACCAAGTCCACTCAATTGGGAAGGAAGTGTCTCTTCAACAAATGGTACTGGAAGAACCAGATATCCATATGCAAAAGGATTAGGGAGGACCCCTATCTCACACCTTATACAAAAATCAACTCAAAATAGATCAAAGACTTAAATATAACAGCTAGAACTATCAAACTCTTAGAAAAAAATATAAGGAAGTCTCTTCAGGACCTTGTGTTAGGCAATGGTTTCTTAGACTTTACACCAAAACACAAGCAACAGAAGAAAAACAAAATAGTTAAATGGACCTCATCAAAATTAAAAACTTTTGTGCATCAAAGGTCTTTATAACAAAAGTGAAAAAACAAAGTACTCAATGGGAGAAAATATTTGGAAATCACATATCTGATAAGGACTTGATATTCAGAATACATAAAGAAATCCTACAAGTCAGCAATAACAAGGCAAACAAACAAAAAATGGGTAAAAGACTTGAATAGACATTTTTTCCAAAGAAGATATAAAAATGGCTAAAAAGCCCATGAAAAAAATGCCCATCATCATTAGCTATTAGGGAAATGCAAATCAAAGCCACAAAGAGTTATCATTTTACACCCACGAGAATGTTACTATTACAAAAACAGAAAATTACAAGTGATAGAGAGGATGTGGATAAATAGGAACACTCATTCATTACTAGTGACAATGTAAAATGGTGCAGCCGCTGTGGAAGACAGTTTGGTGGTTCCTCTGAAAGTTAAGTATAGAATTGCCATATGTACCAGGAATACCTATACTGGGTATATACACAAAAGATTTGAAAGTAAGGACTCGAGCAGATATCTGCACATCAATGTTCATAGCAGCCATATTCACAATTGTCAAAAGATGGAAGCAACCTAAATGTCCAGCAACTGAAGAATGGATAAATGAAATCCATTATCCATGAATATAGATATAGATACATATGAAATATTATCTATATTGAATATAGATACAATGGAATATTATTCAGCATTTAAACGGAATGAAGTTCTGGCTTCATGCAACAACATGGGTGAACTTTGAAGACCTTATGTTGAGTGAAATAAGCCAGTCACAAAAGGACAAATATTGCATGAGCTCACTAATATGAAATAATGAGAATAAGGAAACATGTAGAGTTAGAACCTAGGTTACCAGGGGCAGGTTGGGGCTTAATGCTTAACTTTTACAGAATTTCTATTTGAGTTGATTATAATGTTTTGGAAATATATGGTGGTAATGGTAGCACAACATTGTGAGTGTATTTAACAACACTTTATATCTGTTTATATGGTTAAAAGGGAAAGTTTTAGATCATATATATGTTACTAGAATAAAATTTAAAAGATAAAACATAGGACTATACAGCACAGTGAACCCTATTGTAAATGATGGATTATAGTTAATAGTACATTTATAAAAATGTTCTTTCATGAATTATAACAAATATACTTCACTAATGCAAGGTTTTAATAATAGTGTGGTATATTGGAAAAAATACACCCTAATGCAAACTATGGGCAATAGCTTATAGTACAATTGTAGTGTTCTTTCATCACTTGTAACAAAGATACCACACCACAGTAAACTGTTAATAATAGAAGGGTGGGGTGTATGGGAACAATGTATTTTTTACATGATTTTTCTGTGAAACTACATTTTCACTAGTTAAGAAAATTGAAATAAAGTTCTGCTATCACAACTATATATACTGTTTTATAGATTTTTTTATCATAGCAAATATGCACTTACATTCCCTATAATTTAATAAAGATAACATCTGCATTTAAGACTCTCCTTATTTGTAACAATCTCATCATTCATCCCATACCTGTAGAAATAGGCCTTATAACTGGTCCTTTCTCACCAAGAACCGTGTGTAAATCAGTTAGACTCTGCCTGCTGATATCCCCGATGAATGCCAGTGCCACCAGAGACTCATAATGGACAAGAGAGTAGAAATGGATCCGGACAGACCCATTACTGATACTGGAAATCCACATGCCCTACTTATGGTGAGTCACATATTAAGACAAGTCTATTTTTATAGCCCAGATGAATCTGATGTAACTTTATTATAATAATTTGAACCCTGTTGTCTAAGTCCATTACCATACACTGTTGTTGCTAATAGACCAACAATGTCCATACCTTGGTGGTATGGACAATATCTAAAAATACTGTCTTTGAATTGTGACTAGATAGATAAATAGATATAAATCTAGTTTTTTTCTTTCTGTAAGACAGCCAACTTCTATTACAATATCCCATTCCATACCAGTGGCTAAGAAAATATAATACCTAGATGTTTCTTAGATTTATATTTGTCTCATATCTTTTGCCAAAGATGCATGCATTTCTCAGTTATGTTTGTGTGTGTTGTGAATGTGTGTGTGTGTGTGTGTGAGAGAGAGAGAGAGAGAGAGAGACTCTGAGAAACCTTTTAAGTGGCACAATCATATCAGAGCTCTGGTATTGCTGTATATAAGTTCATCACAGAATTCAGTAGCAGGTCTGTTATATGTATTATTTTGCCTCTATCCCGGGCCATGTTATGGTTATTATTTTCTAAAATATTCTTAAATATTCATCCTTATTAAAAAATAGGTAATAATCACCTATTACATGCAAGGCACTGTGTTAGATAAAACTGCTATTTCTTTTCTACAAAGAAAAGCAAAAGCTTCATTATTTCAGCAATATGAAATTTAGGGTTAACTGCTAGCATGTGATAGAAATGTTGTCCTGCCTGTAAACATAGCCGGGGCCACAAAGCAACTTGATTCTCCAAGTCCATGTCCATTTCACTGTCTACTGCCCCCTGACCACCTGTCATTAACTTTGGTCTCCTTTATTGCATAGTTGCAGTATTTTAAGTTGAAATTGTCATTAAGTTGAGCCACCTGAGCAAGACCTCTCAGTTTTACTGAACAACTCTCCTTATTTTAGTTTCAAATCATAGGTAGCTTCATCTATATAATCTTTTCCAGGCTGCTATAAATGTTCCCTCTTTGCTCTTGTTTTCCAACTTCAGAATATACTATGGAGAGCTTTTGTTAGTCTGACTAAATTGCTTTAGTGTAAGAATGCCATCATCTTTTCTGACCTATTTATATAGACCACAATGAGGCTGCTATAGAACACTATTTTTAGCAGCAGTAGAGTATTATCTGCTCACAATAATACTAATAAATAATTTTTAAAATGTAAAATCAGTTCTATTCTCATGCCGGTGGAACCATCACATTATAGATTAATTTGCTGGGTACAACGTTTCCAGAGGCTGCTGTTTGCGGCTGATAAATATAGCTTGCTTATTTAAGCCCTTTACCTTGTGCTAACCCTGCTGAGAGAGCTTCTGAAGCAAGAAGCTTTAGAATGACATAGGCAGGCAATGTGCTGAAAGCATTGGACAACCTCTTATTGGAGGCACCCTGATCAGATAATAAAGCAACCATTGTAGCTCAAGGTCAAATAATCCTTAATCTAAAAACAATCTCTAAATGACATAAGAAGGGCTTTAACCTTAACATCCATTGCATTCGAAGCCCTATTTCATCTCTCTGCAGAGGAGAGTCAATAATGTGAGAATCATAAACTGAACAGGATTGCAAATCCTCTTATCTGACCTGCTGGAAATCAAGTGAGTGGGGAAAAAGCATTGTTTCAAAAATTCACTAATGCAGAAAAAAGAGAAAATAGTTCATAAGGTGATAAGGTGACTGCTCTAGATAAGCAGTGGCCAAATAATGTTATTTGATGGGAATTTGTCTCTGCTTGCTTCCTGAATCCTCCATTTAACATTCTTAAAAGGATTTACCTTTTAAAAAGGTAAACCACATAATCTTTAGGTTGCTTTTTAAAAAAAGTTAGATTTATCTATGCATGCAAATGGAAGTAGAAAATGAGGCAATAAGTTCATAAAAGCTATTTTCCCACTTTCCCTATCCCTAACCATTTAAATGGAAAAAGTCAAAGATATGCAAAAATAAAATTAGGTGGTATTTATCATAGTTTGTCATTTGAAAATTTGAAAAATTTTCAAGTTAGCTTCCTAACTCTACTCTATACCTCTGATTACTCAGAATCTAAAACAGAAATTAAATCATTTACATGATTCAAAGAAAAATGGAAATTTAACTTTTGTTAGAAATAAAACATTTGTATAGCAATGCTTCTCAAACTTTAACATACATAGAAATTTCCTGGGCATCTTCCTACATGCAGGTTCTGATTTGGCAGGTCGTGGGTGGGGCCTGAGATCTTGCATTTCTAACAAGCATTCAAATCAGATGAGGCTGATTGTGCTGGTTCAAGCCCTGCCGTATTGAGTGGTAAGATCATAGAATTGTGTGTTATATCTTCAGGGTTTTCTTTAAGAGAGGGTGAAGATAGGGAAAATGGGAAAATGGATTTTCGAATTTATTGCTTCATTCTTCACTTTCAGTTGCTTGCATAGATACATCTAACTTTTTTAAAAGCAATCCAAAGAGTAGATGGTTTATCTTTTTAAAAATGCAAATGTAAAATGAGCACACTTATGATCTGTACTAAGCTTTGCATTAGCACTTAATGCACCTTTTATTAATTCATGGACTACTAATTTAATATTCTTCTACGATCAGTCAACAAACTGCTGTCAGGTTGTTGAGGAAATACGAATTTAAATGTTACCAATCAAATATTCAGTTAGGTTCTTTTGAATATTCTATGTCATGGAATAAAAAGTTTGCTTTAAATTGGAAATGCAGTAAGAATAACGTTTTTCTTTTTTGAACACAAAAATTAGTTTATTTACTTAAAATGCTGACTCAGATCTTGGACAGGCCCACTGACTTCACTGAGAAGTTCAAACTCTGTTAATGCATTTAATAAAACTCTGAGGGAAATTCCACTGCCATACAATGAAATTCCATTACGTATGACTTATTTTGGGCTCCCTAATTGATAATAAAACATACCAACTGGCATTTCCTATTATTTTTTTTTCCTGAGGCTTAGTTATCATACTACTAATTATGTATTCTTGAGGGAGTTTTATTTTTACTTAAAAATATTTTTAATTTTGTTCTTCAAGAACTTCTAAAAATATGTAAATTTTGTTATCATAATGATGTCACAGTTAGTATATTAAAATTTATGTATTAGCAATAACCCTGCTTAATGATTTCCATAATTCCACCATTTATGGTGTTAAAACACCAAGTAATAACTTTATTGTAGAAAAGGTTCATTTTTTTTCCGAAGTGCCGCACATAGTAAGCATCCAATAAATATTTATATGTGAGCTGTGGCCTGATCCTTCAACAGTTGACAGAGCACCTCTGCAATAGGTCTGAAAGGAAGAAGAAATAAGTACATTAAAAGAAGAGATAACATACATTAAAAAAAAATAAGGCTCAATATTTTTATTTATGTAAGAAACTATCATACAGTAGGCCTTTAATAAAAGTTTGGTGATCATGCTACTGATTAACACTTGTAGAAGGTTTTTCAGTTAAAATAACTTCTCTTATTGAACCTTGTTAAATAGGTGTAAAATACACAGGGATACGTTGCCCAGATTCCCTTCCAAGGAATGACTTTTTGCTCCCTGCTGCTGGGAGGGCTGTTAGCTGACAGTCTTCAGCTGGTAACTGCTTCTGGGATCACATCAGTCATATACTTCCCAGAGTTGCCCACATCCAATGACTGATCGAGGCAGGGATCTAGCCATTTCCAACCAATGCAGGACAACCCCCAGCTTGACTTTTCTCTCTATCTAATCCTAAGTGCTTCCCCCTTCTTTTTCCCAGGTGTTGATGTCAAGAACCTTCCCTAATAATCCTGCACACTAACTTCATTTAAGCATCTTTCCAGAGACCCAACCAGGGACAATAAGCATTTTCTTCTTTGTCTTATAGAAGAGGAAATAAAGGCTCAAACATGATAAGTGGCTTGCCCAAGATTATGCAGCTTGGTCAAGTCTTGGGCTGAGTTCTACTCATTGCAAATCTTATTTCCTATGCCATGGAACTTTCATCTCTATGGCCTATCAGAATCTTGAAATGAATTTTATCTGTACTTCAGGAGATGCCTTCAGCTAAAGCAGCTTGAGGCCTCCTTAATTATTTTTGAAATGTTTAGTGCCAGTTATTTTCTCCTCTCCTTCTCCACCTCCACCCTCGGAGGTGCAAAGGAAACTGGTAAACGCTTAACGGTAACTGTCCTCAGACATGCTGCTCCAAACCTCATTCATCAAATACAGAATGCCATTGATCCCAGGACTGTAGGGAGAAGATAGGCACAGAAGTAGGAGAGGAGTCAGGGATGGGGCCAAATGTAGATATTAGACAGTTAGTCTGGGGATCACAGCAAAGGACAGAGATGCAATAAGGCAAAGGGAAACAGTTGGTACAGAAGCAAACATAGGGGCAAAGCAGGGCTAGGAATGAATGAATGACAGAGGCAAAGTCAAGAGAAAGCAAAGACAGAGGCCCTCCTTGGGTTTCTGAAGCTTCTCTGTCACTTGAACTGCAGATCAGTAATGATGCTTTGAGCCCTCCAACCTAGCAGGCACTGGCCGTGCTGCCAAAAGAGATCTACCTTTGGTATTGTGGAGCCGGTTTTTATTTTTTATTTTTTTGTTTAGGAGGTACCGGGAATTGAACCCAGAACCTCGTACATGGGTACATGGGAAGCAGGCCCTCAACCACTTGAGCTACATCCACTTCCTAAACCAGTTTTAACTTCTCCTTAAAAGCTCTACATGGAGCATGTTCTCTGGATATGAATAGCTTTGAAGGTGCTGTGGTTTATTGGGCCAAAGCAAACACTTTCCACAACCCAAATATATTATGTATCTCCATTACAACAAGAATCATTATTAAAGATGGAATTTTTGCAAACTCAATCTAATACTTGGTTTAAGTATTATTTGATAATACACATTACTAACACATCAAGGAAAAAACAGGAATTGTCCTTTGCATTTGTTGTAAAAAGATTTGACCTATTTTCTGAAGGGAAGTATGTATTCACTGGGTTATACGTTGGTCTGTTCTAGAGGATTTTACATTGAAAAGTGGCAAGTCGGAGGTGGAGAATGCTCGTGTAAAACTATAATCCTGGAACCATTATATAATATATCTATTAATCCACAGGAGGAAATAATTCAGGAGACAGTAGGATGTAGCACTGAGGTTCCTTGTTGCTTGAATACCAATATACCACATATACATATATTTTGACATTTATACCAAAAAAAATCAACATTTCTCCTAGACCTTATTGCTTTCTGACAAAATAGGTTTCACAAGTGGCATCTCTCATAAAATGCACCACATTGTATAAAAGGATAGCACTCTGTGTCAAGAAAACATATACCTTTGCAAAACCCCAAAATCAGGCATGATCGGATGATAAAAATAAAACATCTGGGTAGAGATAAAAAGAAAGAGCATGAAATGAATTACTGTAGAGGAGGGGGGTGGTAAAACAGCTATCTCAGGCAGAAAGGAAAAATGGACAATCTCATCCTGACATTGATCACAAATCTGGCATAGATACAGAGGCAAGATACAGAAGCGATGAAGGATTGTGCTTATCTAAACATCTCCAGGAAGTAACAGTCAGCTAAAAGCCAAGCATCAGATACATCTTGCCTTCCTGACAACTTCATCTTTTAGAAGGCAGAAAATGTATTGAGGGGAGTGCCTGCTTAGGACCTAATTCCAACCAATAAAGAAAGTACTGGTTGGAAAGGTGGAAATGATCCAATTTTTGAGGGGGGAAAGCAGTAATAGTATCTTACAGTCTGTGATAGTCAAAGACTTGAACAGTGAGCAAAGACAGATATATGTCCTAGACCAAAGGGAGATTTCCAGATGTTCAAAGAGAAAATAGACATGAGTTCATGGCTAGAGACTCTGGAAGCAAAGAAGAACTCTAGGATTTAGACACACGGTTCTGAGGATCTAGTCATGGAAGGTAAGGAAAAGGCAGATAAGGAAACTATTGTGGCAACTCAACTGGCTCTTGGGTGAACAGAGATATATTAAAGATGTCATTTATAAGAATGGAAGGAGTAATGTACAACCAAAGACAAATGAAATCTAATACCAAGGAAACAAAGTAAAGCTTGTGAAAATTGCCAAGGAAGATAAAAATAAGTTTTCTAAAGGTATGCTGGGAACAGCAGAAAGATCAAGTAAAGCCTGCTTGGGAACAATACTGTAAAGTCTACAGAAGAGAGGCAGAAAGCAAAATTATTCCAGTCTTTTCTCCATGATTGCAGGACTCTGTTTCTTTGTCCTGCATCCTTCCCACATTACATGAGGTTGTGATGAGCCTGTCAGCCACAGCACCCAGCCTGCCCTGGCTAGGTCTGCATGATCAAACAGGGCCATCAGATAATTCCCATGAGATATGATACATTGATGGTGAGAGGGAACGAGCTTCTCTCATCTTGGAGTTGAACCAAATCCAGTAGCTATCTTCCCTTCCATGTGGGGAGCCTACCCACTTAAGGAATCAGAAGCAAGTATGGCGAGGAACACAGGCTTCTTGTAACATCATCTTCTAAATCCCTTTAAAAAGCCTTACCCTAAATCCCACCTCCCCCTGATAACAAGCCAAAGTATTCCTTTATTTCCTAGAGAGTTTAAAAATTGGGTTCCTGCACTTGTAATCAAGAGAGTCCTGACTACTACACTGGTTAAAAAAGGTTATTTTTTGTCAGATTAGAAAGATAATGCAAATATTGGAAGGAGGAAATGAAAGTCCAAGATAGGTAAGGACGTTGAAAAGAACGCTCATTTCAAAGGACTTTGGTTCCATTCCATAAGACCAACAGAAGGCTCAGATGACATAAATGAACCGTAAATAGGCAACTTTGAAGAACTATGGCAAACAGAAGCCTTGCTGCCAAGTGGGAAAAGGGCAAACAAATGTTTCCATTTTCAAAAAGGCAAAAAAAAGTTAGATTCTTTTAACTGTGTGTCAAAGAGATTGAATGGCTCCCTAGCAAAATGTTAGCAAACATAAGTCGGTAAATAGTTAGAAAGTAAAAAGATTATCCCTGAGGTCCAGCACAGGTTCATGAAGTTCAAATCATGACAGGATTATATCATTTCTTTTTTTAACTACATTTACCAGAGAGGTAAATTAGGGGACTAGTCATTGTGCCAGGTGATATGTGCTGCCCTACTTTTATAGCAGAATGTTGTGTGTGATGGTTACCTTATTAATTGTACCTACCATGAATTGGCAATTTAATATGTCCCAGAATACACATACACACAATTCACAGACATAAAAAAATATACACATACGTGCACACATACATACAAATAAACATACACATATACATAATACACACACAGAAACACATATACACACAAGCACACACACCACAATTATGCTCTAATATAGGCAAATAACCATCCCCAGTATACAGAGGAGAAAACTGGGGCAAGGCAGTTAGTCCAAGGTCAAACAACTAGTAATAGCAGAACAAGGATTTGAACCGAGGATTTTCTGATTCTTAAACTAATATGCTTTGTTTTTTCAACTGTGTGTCTTTGTTCATACTTACACAAAGAATGCCAAGAGATGGATGGCATGCTAAAGAAAGGTCTGAAGTATCTTTCACCTGTTCAACTTTTAAAAACTTGAATGACAATAAAGAAAGCATTGCGATCATATCTAAAAATAATTCAGGAATATATGTAATATATTGTTGAAAGAGTTGGAATCTAAGTTGAAAATAATAAGAGGAAATGTATTAGGGATAAAATGAGTTCTCAGGCACAGGCTACACAACAACACAGGTACTTTAAGGAGAGTTTTATTTGACTGTGAGCTCAGGGAATTAGTGAGAAGTTGGTGCTAAAGGAATGATCTCATCCTTGGGCAGCACTAACAGCAGTATGAAGTTCAAGAGAAGAGAGGAAACTAGCCTTCTTAAGCCTAGGTGGACTAATTTAACACACTGGCACTAGCCCACAGGGGATTGACCATGATGAGGAAGAATCAAACCTTGTCATAGACGAGGAGGGAAAAATAACCGCTATGTTTGACGAGAGAAGTAAAGACTTACACTGTGGGTGTGTAAGAAGGGTTCATTATGTATTTATTCTATTATCCAGAGAGCTTTAAGAGCCATACTAAGAATTAATGGGAGAAATTACTGAGTCAGATTTGAACATAATATAAATGTGATGTTCTTGTAGAGGCAGTGATTAAATGTAGTACCATTAAGTAATTTAGTAAGATAATGCTTTCCTGACAGAAAGGAAGTTAAAGCATCATCATGTAAGACATCTTCTTGGTCCTGAGAAGAATCAGTTGAATGGTCTCCCATAGTCATGTAAATATAGGTAGAGTGGATATCCATTGTCCTAACAGAACCCCCAAGAAAATCCCTTGAGTAACCCTGTACAAGGAAGTAAAACCCCAACTTTCTCAGAGAGAGAAGAAATTCAGATCCTGGCTTGCATGCCCCAAGATTTGAAGTTAGAGAAACCTGTAAGTGAGGATTGAGATGACTTTGACAGAGGTCTTCTGGCAAACAAGTATCCCAAAGGGAGATTTTACCAGAAGGACAAGGGAAAACCATTTAAGTTCAGCACATGGGAGTGTGTTTGTGGAGAAGAGCTCATTTCTACACAATGTTTTGCTGAGACTGCAAACCACTTGGAACGTGATGTTATGTTGGATTTGATGATATGTTTGAAGAGTGTTTAATGACCATATGTGCAATCACCTTGGAGTCTAACCATGCCATGACTAAGAGCTGTGTGAGGACCCAGACCAACAAAAAGCATAAACAAGATGAAGCCAACATTGGTTCAACTGCAAGGGCAAGTCTTTACCTTAACACATTAGACCTTGCAGAGGAGAAAGTTTCAGGCAAATCCTTAAACAAAGACATAAATCTTGCAAACTAGATGAAGGAGAAGGGTACAGAGAGCCAAAAGGTTTGCTTAAAAAAAGAATTTCTCCCCTGAGTACAAATGTGCAAACATCCTATAAGAAGATAACAATGATCTTTGGCTTACCTTGCTTTGGAAACAGTTTTAATTTTAATATTTTCTATCCCCTGGAGAAATTAAAAGCATTAACTGGCGGGGCATCAGGTGATTCAGGCTCTTGTGGGAGAACTTTTCCCTTAATCTCCCATGCAGGTGCTCAAGAATTGATTTGGGGAAATAAAGGGGAAGTAGCCTTCCTTGAAGCCTCACTTGGTGAAACAGGCCACAAAAATTACATCAAGAAAAACCTTAAGTACAATTTCTCAAAATACCTACCTTTTGACACATTTCTCATTTCTATTCTTGCCAATGCCAGGTGGTAGCCAGTCCCAGATATTGTTCTCTTTATGATGATGCCAAAAGACCAGCCAATAGTGACTCTTCTCCTCCCTGGCCCAACTTGCCTGTTAGAAATTGGAGTTACAATATTCTATGTCCAGACCAACCCAACTCTGAAAGTTGGATGATATTTTGACTGGAAGCCATAGCAACCATAAAACAGCATATGTAAGGTTTTTAGTTGTGGTCATCTTCAGTGAAGCAAGAGTTCTACATGTTCTCCAACCAGTGAAGGCCAATTGTTAATCCTTTTCTGGAGGCAATGCAGGTGGAATGTTTGTTATCGATTGCCATAGAGAATGGATGCTTATCAAAGTCAAAATAGCTACCTGGGAATGCCCTGTCTAAACAAAATGCAATATTTCTATTATTACTATCTTGTTCTGATGAATCTAATATATTTTTTCTTGTTTTAGCAGCAAGAAGTTGAGATTGGTATTTTCAATTTTTGCAATCATAAAATGGGGAAGACAAAAATAACAATTATCCACTACAATGCTCAATAAGTGTTAGCTATTATTTTTATCATTATTAATATTGGTATTGATGTTATTATTTAGATGAATGGGAAATAATAGGAGACTGGGATAAGAAGCAATGTTGAGAATTGTCTTTAACACTAAGTTAAAAAAAAAACATAGCAGCAGAATCATCTGCCATTTATTGTTTGAAGAGTGAGACTAATATGCCCTTCATCTTTGAGAAACAGTAATAGGACATGCATTAATGTCAAATGGATGCAGAAACTATCTTTACAGCTCCCCTAAGGCAAGTCTTGATAAGCATTGAAGGTTACCAAAAGGCCAAATGGGAACCTGACCCAAACAAAGGTTGGTCTAAGAAGGGAAAACAAAGAACAAGGATAATACCCAGGTAGAAATTAACCAAAGAGGCAATTAGATGACATCAATAAACTGATATGACCACTATTCACAAAACGATGACCAGTATGATTACCCATCATCACAAAAGAGACATGTTTGCATTTTCTGAAACAGGACAGTGTAGGAAATTGTGATAAAAGTTTTCAGGGAATTTTTCTCAAGATCAAATCAGTTAGGACCAGATCTCGTGCCATTTTAGACTGCCAAGAAAATAAAGCAGTAATTGAATCTTTAACATAAAAATAGTAAGGCTATGCACACAGTTTTTGTGATCAAGAATAAGCCAACAAGCTTTCAAACATAATTTCTCCAGCACAGACTTGGGTATACATATCTTCCAAGGAAGCACGGGGATGGAAAGGATTTGAGTCATATATGTAAAAGAGACTTCTGGTTTGTTTTTAGAAATGACCTATGTCTTCAAAGCTAAAGTTAAAAGAGGGACATTTCCTCTCTAATTGGTTAGCATGGATTAGGCGGGTACTATTGATATTTTAAGCTGCATAATTCTTTGTTGTGAGGGGCTGTTCATTGTATTATAGGATGTTCAGCAGCTTCATCTACTCTCTACACATTAGATACCAGTAGCAATTCCCCAGTTGTGACAACTGAAAATGTCTTCAGTGTCAAATGTTTCCTGGGGGCCAAAATCACCCCAGGTGAGAACCACTCATCGAGGTAAATTGCTGATTGTGACTACTAAAAAGCCCATGTTGTTCAAAACTTTCATGGTGTTACTGGTTTTTTGTTTTGTTTTTTTAATGCTACCTGCTAATTTTTAAGACGCTTTGAATAGCTAGATTATAGGAGTTTTATTGTCAGGCTGCTTTGAAAGGAAGAAAAAGTCTAATAGTACTAAATGTTTCTTTAACTTTCACTTTTTAGTTTGAAAAGAACAATGGTAAATTTCCACAGAAAGTTTGTTATTCTATCAAAAGAGTTCACAATACACATAGTCACTCAAAGATGGAAACTCACAATTTTTCAGTTTAGAGTTCTTCAAACACTATGATTAATTTAATTTTACTTTGTTCCATGCCCCCAAAAATGTGACACAATGATACATATCTTTTTAAAAAATAAATATTTCTTAACATTCTCACTAAAACTTACAGGAAAAAAATTCATAATTTGCCATTTTTAGGTCTAGAATATTTGATTTTTGAAATACATATCTACATTATTTTACAAGTTGATGTTGGGCAGCTGCCATAGGTTAATTGTCAGCAATACTGAATTCTTTTGCAATGTTTCTGTCTACAGGTAAAATATTATTCCCATGAGACTACTTACCATAGGCAAGCAGAATAAATCTGTTTATCCATCTGGTTTACTAGCTTAGAAAATAAACATGAACCTCCACATTGCCTGTGGAATAACATTAAACCTTACAATCTACTGTTCAAAAGATGTTTGGTCTACATTTATTGATCTGAAATAATGTCCAAGAGATATTGTTAAGTAAAAGGTACAAGTTCCCAAGTTATGTATATGTATATATAACTTTTTGCTTGTGTGTTTGTTTAGAAAAAAAAAATTGTCTGTGCATCTGTGGATAAGAGTGTGCATAAGTGTGGAAAGATACAAATCAAAATGAACTTATGATAAGAGCTAGAGGTTTGGGAGAGAACACAGTAATTTGTTCAAAAGGCAAATTTGTTCAAAATTAGTATTCAAAGTTTTTCCATAAGTATTTGTTACTTGTGGGCAATTCATTTAAAGCCAATTATTCCTTCTCTTCCATATTTATGGCAAGGAAATTTGCAACAATCCAAGTGGCCAAAAACTATTGAATTGGTTTAATGTAGTTGGTTCTAAGAACATTTAAAATGTGGTTTCTATGTATAGATTAATATGCATAAAAATGATATGTGAAAAATATTCTGAAAAACATTCACAATGGATATCTCTGGTTGAATAAAGGCTACACTTTATTTTATTTTGCTTGTGTACATTTTATTTTTTAATGAATACATCTTGCTTGTATAATGAGAGGCTAAAAACAAAGAAAAAGGATCTGGGGAATGGGTGGGTGGGATGAAGAAGCAGTTGACTTTCCAGAACATAGATAAGGGTATCAGAAAATGCTGTGTGAATAAGTGTTCTTAAAACGTGTAAGATCGGTTTTGTAATTTGTCTCAGCAATACTAGTCAAGAGCTGCTGGAGGAACTGAGTCATACTTTCACAGGAATCTTTTAGTAGAGGAGGGAAAATGAATTCCAGGAGATAAAAACAGGTTGGTGGAAAATGGTTCCTGGGTATTTGTTCTCTCCTGAGCATAAATTTTATTTCAGTTTGAGATTTTTTCATTATATATGGATATGGGAATATATCCTCATATGATTAGAAAGATAATTTACATGGGATTAAATCCAAGAATTCATTTTCTATCTAATTGAACTTCCTAAGAACTAGTGTCACCCTATTCTCCACTATGCATAGCCTGGGCCAAAATACACGAGAATAGGGTGGTGCATGCGGCTGTGTGTATCACATGCTTGTACGCCAACGCTAACAAAACCTGATTTGGAAAACAATATGAAATAAATAAATAAACAAACACAAACAAACAAAAGTTTGGAAACAGACCTTGAAACTGTCTTCTCAGGACTGGAGTTCATGTTTCCCCTGTGTGTTTAATCTCATGGTATCCAGACTACAGTGGTCCTTCCCTCTCCTTGCCTTTAGTTTAGCTTCCTCCAAGCTTGCAAAGAGGACAGCAAGCCCTGACTTTTAAAAGTACATGTGATGTGTGAGCCCTCAAGGTCCTCAAAAGGAGGGTTCAAAAGGCAGTTAATAAGTATATAATGCATACTTAATTGGCATTTTTTCCAATTTTTAAAATTTTCATTTTTTCTGATCACCCTTAATTATGACAAAACTAAAACATGAAGACATTCGGTCAAGGACGTATAGAGATTCATAAGGATGCCAACAAAACGAAATTTGATCCTGGGCTTCATTTAAAAGAAGCATAAAGAGGAGGTTAATCTTGAAGTTTTAACTGAAGAAACCCCATATGAAAAATGTTAAATTCCAAAATGAGCTGTTAGACCACCGAGCAGAAACCTCTAACCAAGGGACAGGTTAGAAGATTTTAAATACCATAAGGAAGATATAAAAAGGTATAAGAGTAGTAACTGAGAATAGATTTATGAAGGGATGTTTTGGAGGGAGCACCATGAATCGCCTGCCCCTCAAGCAGAGGGTGGGATATTGCTCCTTAGACTCAAGCCTAGAGAGCAGGGCTTCAGTAGAATCTGCAGAGTGTTTCATGGCTGTCCCCTGGAGTTGAGAAGCACTCTGCTGGTGCCTGAGAAGTCTGGGGATCTACAAGTGAGAGGTCTGAGGGAAGAGCCCAGAGAGAAATACTGCTGCGTTGGAATTTGCCTGTATTGTATTCCCTGAGTTTTGTCAGGGTAAAGAATAAATGAGTGTGTCCTGCAGACCAGCTGTGGGCCATGCCACAAATATATCCTGCCTGGGACCATTTTCAATGGAATTCTGCTCAAGAGGGCTTCACTCAGAAGATGAGACCTAAACTAAATGTCAGTGTGGAATAAACCATGTTTTGTATTGCAGTATATTTCTCGTTATTGGTTCTTCAATATGAGGGTGGGCAACATTTGTCATGGTTCTTGCACAGAGGATCCATTAATCATTTAGCTCCAGGTCAAATTTCCAAGGAAGGACCGATTTGTTATAAGCCAGTTTGCCAAATGACCAGTGGAACAAATGGCCATTTTAACGAAAACTAAAATTCACCCAACACCAATTTTCCAAATCTACTTGTTTCCTTTAACTGACTAGATTTCATTTTTTTCTTTATAAGAGAGAACTATAAGTAATATTTAATTGATCTCTGCATTAGTTCTCTGGGGTCTGAGAGCAGAGAAACTGGATAGCAGAGATACAATGCACTCATGAATATGATGAATATGTTCTTGAATATAATCCTGAATTTAATTAATTATTGTAATTATATTCATCTTAAAGATGTTATTGCTTCTCTCCCATACACTCTCCTTCTCATTTCCCCGTCTTTCTGCACCTTAGTCAATCTAGCTGCAATACCAAGGTACTAGAGCATGGTTATTAAAAACAACATCTCCCCTTCCCTTCCAGTTTGGAACCAATCTAAAGACAGATACAGAAGACAGTTGAGTAGAGGTCAAAATATCTCCCTTATTCTTGGTAAGCTACAAATGGAGACTATGGCCCAAATCTGGCCAAATCGTCTCAAACTGCAGGCATAGACCTTTCCACTAGAAACACGCCTTTCCATCTAAGCTGCCCACAGGCCAAGATGAGCCAAGACTCCATCCTCAGGAGAGAAGGATGGGCTGCACCACACATGCTCAGTTTCTTTTTCCAAGTTGACCAATCAGTGACTCCCCGGAGCTGAATGAGGGGTGGAGCAAGAGAACAGAAGCATTGTTTTAGTAGAGCTTCCTCACATGGAAACACAAAATGGACAAGGGGAAGAGGTCTGCCCCATGCACAGTATTCCCTACCTTAAGTGCATTTAACCATTAAGCTGAAGCAATTCAAATCCAAACTCCATTCTCCCCAATTACATATTCTGCCCAGAGTCAGCCAAGAGGATAGAGCTAGACCTTCTTCTGAGTCTACACCTGTGCTATCTCTCACTGAAATGGGTCTAGCTCCCTCGGCATCTCCTAAATTGAATTGATCCAAACCAAAGTCGCTGATGAAACTGAATTTCAAAGAGACCAAGGATAAAGAGGGCCCACACAATTTATACAGCATTGTTCCCGTACTCACAAAATTGCTACATGTGAATCCCCAGTCCCTAGAGCATTATCACTGGCAAAAAATATATATATAATCCTAGAATGCAGACTGTAATACTTAGTGTTGCCAAAGTAGAGAAATCCAGTGGTAACTGAAAGAAATTAATTTTTGGTTTATCCTCATAGAATGCCATCAGTTTTAGCCAGTGATCTGGAACCCAAGACTGTGATTTTAAACTGTGTTGGGGGAATCTCACATCAAAGGATTAATCTGGACCTTATATGCAGTCCTACAATAGTGACCTATTTCACTCAGTGTAAAAATCAAAGTCCCTACAAAGACCTGCAAAGCTCCACATGTTAAAACTTCTCTGACCTTATTACCTCCTGCTTCCCCACCCCTTGCTTGGCAACTCTGCTCCAACTATATTGACTTCCTTGCTGCCCTCAAACATGCTTTGCCCTCGTCCATCTCAAGGCCTTTGCACTCTCTGTTACTTCTGCCTGAAATGCACTGTTCCCATTTAGATACATTTCCTACTTCAACAATTTGCTAAAATTCCACTTTTTCTGTGAGGTCTACCCTGAATTCACTATTGAGAAGTCCAACCTGCCCCCTCCTTCACTATCACACCACATACTCAGATCCTTTACCCTCTACCACCTTTTATTTTTCCCATAACTTACCTTCTAACATACAATAGAATTAACTTAGTTATATCTATTGCTGATCATGTCTCCTCTCCTGAATGTCAATCCACAAGGACAGGGATATTTGTCTATTTTGCTTAATTATGTTTCCTCAATCCTAGAATGATGCCTGTAATATCATAGGCACTCATTAAATATTTTTGAATGAATGATTGAGTAAATGAATAAAATTTAATTTAACATTTCTGTGAAAATCTCCTCTCTGCTCCCCCCCAAAAGCCATGCACAATTAAATGTTTTATTTTTAAAAAGGAAATGCAGCAAATTAGACATTCAGTGACTTGGCTTTTAACAAACTATGTTTTGACAAATCAACCTGCTACTACCTCATAAAAAGTTCAGGCCAGATTTCTAACAATTCAATGCAGTTCCTATGAGGCTAAGGGAATTAACTGTTTAGAAATGTTTTCTCTTGCTTTCCACTGCCTATTTGGGCCCCCTTACTAGCTTATTAAAAGCTATTTGAGGGCAGGGACATGTCTGTTTTGTTCAGAACAGTATCCTTGGCCCCTGGCACAGTCATTCAGAAAAAGCAGTTGTCAATCATTTTGAGTGCAATGAAGGAATACCAACTCTGAACTACTCCAAAATTATACTTTAATAACACTTGGCTGCCACATTTATTAGGACTCTTTCAGTTATATCTCACTTTAAATTAAGTTTAAAAGAAAGTTTATTGACTCAGGTAATTGCAAATAGCAGGGTGCAATGGTGTCAGACACAGCTGGAAATAAAGCCCATTAAATGTAGTCAGAAGTCCATCTTTCCCCCCCACTTGCTTTATTCTTCATAGACTCTCTCCATACCCTAGTAAAGATGGCCCCCTGCACATTTGCGCTCACATTCTACCAAAATAGCGATGCCAGTAGAAAGAGAATGTTTGTTCCAATATTTCTAACAGCCCTGGATGTGGCTCTTGTTAGTCAAATATGCATTATATGAGCACCTCTTAAGCTAAAGAATAAGGACAGCCCTACCTAAAATATATGGAAATGAGAAAGAGGGTCAAGTGGCTCTGCCAATGGAAGTTTGAGTTTCAGTCATAAAAAGAAAAGATCTGATGGGCAGGGAAGAACAATAGATATCCACCACAGGCTGTGCATAACAAGAGGTGAGTTACATAAGGGGCATAATCAACTCATACTGTAAGCCTAGGCCCTGAAGAGAAACCCACAAGAAAATAAAGGAATGGATGGTATGGAGGAGCTCATGTCCTCCCTCCCCAAGGTGTAGGATTGTACCTGGAATGTGGCACCCTAGCCATGGATTGTGTTTCCTATCTTTTTGGTGTTTAGCATGTCACTAGTTACTGCCAATGGAACGTGAGCAGAACGGATGTGTGTCATTTCTGAGACCAAGTGTTGAGAAATGGTCTTCTCTCCTACATATTTCCTTTGCTGCCTATTTACTAGCAAGATGCAAATCCCAAGTCACTAGGGAATGGAGAAATAAAATAAGAAAAATCATTGTGTGAATCAGAAGCATTATTATTAGACCTTTATGTGAGTCAGGCAAAAAAAAAAATCCTATCGGGTTAAGTTCCTTATCGTACTAATGCAAGATGGCACACCTTAGTAAGTTCTTGATAGAGGAAAGCAAATTAATGTAATTAGCTTGACCATACCTTAACACCCAGGCCCACACTCTATGCCTGATGTCATAGAGTGTGTAGATTAGACTGGAGAAGTCAGTTATAGCTTCTACCAAGGGGAAATAATTTCAGGTTACAAGGAATAGAGGAGCCTCTGATTCCTTCTACATTTATTTCTCATGATCATAGCTTGTGTACACATTAAGGGGAATGTGTTACTATATTTATTAATGTGTACATATATGTCTGTATATGATATATATGTATACACATATACACACATACACATAGATATATGTATACAACCTGTGTATATACACACCCCAAGTAGAAAACAAAATCTTCCCATAGACATTTTTAATCTTCTTGCTTCTTTCATCAGATTTGTGGGTCCTACATCTTTTCTTCCTTTATAAATCTTGTGTATCATTTTATGCTTTTATCAAGATCATAAAAATGCTTCACTCCAATTCTAAGTTTTGTTCTTAATGACTTTTTCACTCCTGTATTCATCCATTTGAAATTAATTTATTTTCTCTTAAATTTCCCTAATTCTTTATCCTTCCCTAAGCTGTCACTCAAAAATTTGTCAGAGATATTTTTTAAAAATTGAAAAAAAATTAAAAAACTGAGGCCAGTAGTTCTAACTTCTCCCCACTTCTCATATAGCTGTTTGACAGGACAGTACAGTATATCCTGATAGCTACCATTTACTTTGTAGGTTACCTCTAGATTCGTGGAATCATAGAATATTAGTATTGGCCCCTCACAAGGAGTATAAATCCATCCTTCATCTTACCCAGAAGCAAATGCGGCCCAGAGATGTGTTATGACTTTCCCCAAGGTCACAAAGCAGATATAGATAAAGTCAAAACTGGAAGCTAGATAGGTTAATGACTCAATGCTCTTTCCAGTCCAAAAATGTTGCCTTGCTTAGCAAAGGCAAAATATAATTTCTAAGGTTGGAATTCTTCTGGGACAGCCCCATTTCAGAGTTACCTTGTAAGAAGAGCATATTACTGGGGTTCTTTTGTGGTGCAGGTGGGGCTTTAGGATGCATGTGACAAAATAGTACTATTTGGATCAAGATTCAAATATCTCAGTCTATTGCTGCTGCATTATACTTAAAATGAAAAAAATGATTTGGTTCAGTTAAATACTATAAAATATAATTATAGTGCTTGGGAACAGCTCAGCAGAACTGGAGCTATATTTTGCTGTCTTAGCTCACCAAAGCCCTGGAAGATATTCAAGAAGAGATTGTATAACAAGTGGCATACATCATTTCCTTTAGGCTCTGGAGCTCAGCGAACAGTAAGTGTGACCCTTTTGGACTCATTAATAATCAGTGTGGATCACCAAAGTTTAATTGCTTATGTGCCTATATGTATTGACTAAAGCTGGGCACAGGTTATTTCTCTGTATACATCAATAAATGTGTATGGATCTTTTACTGTGGCCTATATATTCTATCTTATAGAGATACAACTACTCCTCTGAATCACCAGCTTTTCCAATTTAATCTGAATCTGACTTTTTGTCCATCTTTATTTTTAGTCTATAAACTGCTTGGGAAGGCCCTTTTCTCCTGGCTCCTGGCTAGAGTTGAAACTGAGATTATGGAAATACCTCAAGAGCGGTTATTTCTATCCACACTGAAAGGAGAAATTTGGGGCTGTTTAGCTGAACATTGAAATGTCTTGGCTTTCTACCCTTCACTATTAATAATACCATCATCTGTCTTTCACACAGAAAAATCTTTCTTTAACTTTGCACTTGAGAATTTAGATTCTTCTTCATTTTATTTCTTTATAGAGTCTTCCCGGGGTGAGTCATAACGTATTGAGGTCATGTCAGTAGCTCTGTGATACACAGGAGGATGTTTCACTGTAAAATGCACCACGAGATCCAGTGACATGTGTAACAGTCCTGAAAGGAGACCAGTTGGGCTAAAGACTCCAGCTGAGGGATGGCTGGGCTCAGGGTCTTCTCAAACTACTGTTCCCATATAGGACAAAAGCATACAAAAGGAGACAGAGGGACTCTTTATACCTTTAGGCTTTAGTCCCCGTATCTGCTTATTATAAGTGGTCTGAATTTCTTTCCCCAGCATCTAAGGCTCCAAAGTTAGCTTATAATAGTCTTTACTCCCAGAAGCCTTTTCACTCATTTTACCCAGTTTAAGTTAGGATATGAGCAGTTGAAAATGAATTATAAATTATGCATTACAGAGCCCATATGGAGTGATCAGCATTCTTTCAAACTATCTACTTTCCACTCATAAAGTAAGGTGGTGTCAGGGAGCGGGTGTAGCTTAGCGGTTGAGCGCACGCTTCACATGTACGTGGTCCAAGGTTCAATCCCCAGTACCTCCTAAAAAAAAGAAAAAAAAGTGAGGTGGTGTCATTTTCTGGGTGGTGCATTTGGATTAGGGTGGGATGTCATGGTTTCGGTTTCATACTGTATTCAATATACTTCCTCCAGCACAGACACCTCCATATCCTACTGTCCTTATAGCTCTCACCATAGATTCCTATACATGAAGACTAAACTTACTCCAAGTCTGCCTAAGTTTCTTAATTTTTGAGTAGAATTCTGATTAAAATACTGAGTCATAGCTGAAGCTTAGTAATATTTTTTTTTTCAATATAGACATCTCGGTTGGAATAAATGTACTCATTTGTGAGGCTGAAATCTTCTGGGTGAATTCCCAGCCCACTTCGATCCTTGACCTATGTTCTCTGCTATCTTCACTATTGCCTGTAATAGTCAAAGATGCATAATTTTCAGGCTGGAATGGACCATAGAGATTTATCATTTCATCTAAGCTGAGGCTCACAGAGTTTAAGGGATTTTCTCTGCATGACCCAAGTAGCTAGTGGTAGATTTGAGGCAGATACCCCAGATTCTGGACTTCAAATCAATTATTCTTTTTCCTCTTTCCTCCATTCATTACCCCATTGCTTTGGCTGTCACTTTGCTCACTCTCTTCTCAGTCTTTTTGTCTGTTCCCTTGTACTTTTGGGGTATCCGCCTAGCAAAGCACCAGCCATGGTCAATCCAATGCCCAATCTCCTGAATATCATTCAAGAAAATCACCTAAGTGGGTTAATTGCTGCTATTTTAGTTGTAGGGCCTCCCCCTCATCTGGCATATTAATGCTGCCCGAACAGCCTTCCATTGCCCTATAGTTCTGCGATTGCCAGCCTTCCATAGTCAGCACCCATGTTCCACACAGCAGTGATTTCAAAGCTTCTCCACTCCTCTCCAACCTCCCACCTGCCAGGTGGCCTTGCATCTTACTCACCAGAGAAAATGCAAGTGACCCAACTTCTTGCCTTCTTCCTCCAAACTTACTCATCTTCTTTTCTTTCTTTTTTTGTGCCTCTCATTAAAATAAAGGAAGTGTTTCTTGTTTAACCCTAATCCTTGTGCCCACGCTCTATATCATGTACCCTCCAGCATTTCCAGGATATTTGTTCTATAGTGCTAGCTCTCTTTCCCAAATTGTCACATCCCCAGCTTCTTCCCATGAGCATTTAAACATTTTCAAACAACTTAATTTGTCTAATAGCTCCTCATTAGTCTCTTTTTAGATTCCTCTTCCTTTGCCCAGACCATAAAACTCTGCATTCCAAGGAATCTGCCTTAGATAATTCAGTTTACCCATTCCCTGAATTACCCCCCATTGAATCCCGTGGTTTTTACTTTGCATTTTCATGCTGATGACTCCCAAATCTACTTCTTGAACCCGGCTTGCTCTCTCTCTGGGGCTTCACTTTTTTCCACTTATAGACCTCAGAGATGCCTCAAAATCAATATGTCTAAAACAAATGCATGATCTTCCCTCACAAACCTGTTCCTTCTCGTTTGTTCCTGGTCTCATCAAATGACACCACAATCCACTTAGGCATTATCTTTAATTCCCAGTCAGCAAGTTGATGTTTTAAAACAGTTAGCACAGTAGTTCATAAAACAGTATTGGTTCTGGCTCTGCAACATATTCATTGCATGGCATTGAACAAATGGCATAAGATATCTAAGCTTCCGTGT
>JAQZBX010002758.1:7033-30446 GCA_029593785.1 Cabassous unicinctus | reverse complement strand
AAACCAGAGGGGAAATATATTTTATAAGTCACTTAAGTCAAAAAGCCATATTTAAATATTAGATGTAGGTGAACTTTGAAGAAGCTGAGCTTTATTGGAAGTTGCAAGGACCTGTACAACCAAATAAGGAGAGCTACAAATAGGCGGTTCAGAGATTTCCCAGTCAAGGAGACATTCCCATGATTTGGAGAAATTTGGGAGGGGTATAGTGGGAAAAGCTCTGTGACATTTGGAATGCCACTTTCTGAAAAGATACAATACTAGGGGAATGGTCATGGCTGTAAGCCAATTTGAAAACAGTTTTCATCAGATGACAAAGGAGATTTTTCCACAGATGATGAGTTTCAATTTTAGAGTAGAAATTGCTAGCAAAATAGGATTTGATTTCTAGGGATTCACTTTAGAGCTAAATGTGTTGGAATAACTTGTAAAGTAAGCAACATTGCAGCTTTTGAAGATAACATCTTTATTCCAAATCTCCTTCTCACTTTTCTAAATGGCAGTGGCTTATTTCAGGTGCTCATCTTTTGGGCTTTCTTTTCCTTAAGTCTGGCAACCAGTTCCCTGGCACCTTTCCTCTTCTCCTGTCACTACATCCTTTCCTCAGCCCACTTAAATGCAAAGTCAAACTTTTTTTCTGAAGTTTTGCTTTCTAGGCTTTATTTTTCACAAAAATATCTTGAAAGGTTGAGATGAGTGTGGCAGGCAGAAAAAAATCCAGGATATGTGCCTCCGCCTAAGATATAGTTGTTTCCTAATCCTCAGACCCTGTGAATATTGCTTTATATTTCAAGAAAAAGAATATTAATTTATATGGCCAAAAAATGTGACTAAGTTAAGGATCTTGAGAAGAGGCACAGAGCCTGGATTATCCAGGCAGACCCTAAAGGCAATCATATGTCCTTATGGGGGGAAGCAGAGAGAGATTAGACCATGGACACGCAGAGGAGACAGCGATATGAAGATTGGCAGTGAAGGCTGCAGCCACAAACCAACGAATGCTGACAACCACCCAGAAGCTGTCAATGACAAAGCACGGATTCTTCCCGAGAGTCTCGGGAGGGAGCGCGCTCTTGCCTACACTATACCTTGACTTCAGATTCCTGGCCTCCAGAACTATGAGAGAATAAAGTTCTGTTATTTTAAGCCACCAAGTTTGCGCTCATTTCTTACAGGAGCCACAGGAAATTAATAAAACAGCTGAAAACATGGAAAACAAAGAGACTTGATAGAAAAACATCCCTCTCCCCCAAAAGAATCTATCTCTTTCTATTAATAGCTACCATTCATCAAGCACTTACCAGATAGATGCCTGAAAAAGCACATTATCCTAATCCTTCCCACAACCCATCAATGTAAGTGTCATTGCCCCCATTTTACAGGTGAGGAAAGTGACTGGCCCACTTCTATTTATTGCACACAGCAAATAAATAGAAGTCCCAAGATTTAGCCCAGATGGATTCAACTCCAAATTTTCCACTATTTCTGCAACACTGTAGGGCACCCCTGCTTCTCACTCCAGCCTCACCTTCCTGCCCTCTCTCCATCTAATTTCAGAGCACACTTGGAACTGTGTTTCTTTTATCCCTAGCCAGCTGCAAACCTTCTACTCCATGTGCCCACAGACCAAGTAATTGTGTTCCTAGCTTTTAAAGAAAATATAAAACTTTAAAATAACCCATAAAGCAATATGCCTCAGATACCATGGTTTATAATCTCCTCTAATCTCCGGAATTCCTAGCTCCTGGCCTTAAATTATCTAGACTGGTTGATTGCTCCTCCACAACCAGGTCGGCCCACCTCAGATTAGAAAAATTGCCAGTAATTCCCTGGTTTCCAGAACTAAGATGGTGTCTGGGTAAAAACTGAATCCAACATTACTGACCATGCCTTATCTGCCCTGCCAAGCTCTCTCTTTCCTCACACCTTCCCATCTGTTCCCCTGCATCTTTTTCATTGGCCTGTCTAGCCTTGTTCCACTGTGTCTTAGGCCTCAGTGTGTTTTCTGAGGGCAGAAAAGCACTAACAAAATCTCATTCTCTTTGAGATTTATATTTGCAATGCACACACTCACACTATACAACTCTAGCAAGAATTCACTTCTTGAGGCACAAAAAGACAGGTATGTCAAGGTAGAAACTTTTATTTCTCAATTGTGAAAAGTAACCTAAGTCTCAAGCCCCCATTTCTGCCAATGGTGGGTTTTCAAACTCAGTCTCTTAGCCCTTGCTCCTCCCTCCTCTTCTATTCCAAGCCCTTCCTCTTCTCCTAGGAGAGATCTAAGTGTTCCCGGGTTTGCATAGCATCCTGGCTTGGGAGCAGGGCTTCTAGCTGAGAGCCCTCCTCTGTCCTGTTCTGCATAGCTCATCCTCCTGGTTTTAGGTGTTAGCCCTTTTAGGCTGCATCCAGAACTCGTGTTCCAGGTGGTGATAGTGTCCCGAGGTCTCCAGGCTCAAGCCTCATGGGGTGATTGCTCTGCTCAGGGAGCTCAGGAGACTTGCTGACTCCCTCTGCACTGCTAGAGCTGCTGATACTCTGAGACTCCCCAGCCCGAGCCTCTGCTTTGGGGGCGCCCGCTCTCAGCACCCTACTGACCCCTGACAAACAGGCAGACTCACAGTTCTCAACTACATTTCAAATCCCTTTGGTCATAGAAAATGGTTTTGATTTCCCAGATGCATCCAAGGAAGTAGGGATTTGAGGGTAAGGCTGTGGTATCTCAGACTCTATTTGAGAGCACCCTACCACCATCTCCACTCTCAAGGCAGCTCTGTGTAGAAACAGAGCCTGGGAGGTGTTTCCTTCCAGAATTACAGACAGGAAGCAGGAGATCTGCCCCTTCTTTCAGAACACTTAACCAATCTAGGAGTCTGAATTAGTCAGCCAAAGGGGTGCTGATGCAAAATACCAGAAATCTGTTGGCTTTTATAAAGGGTACTTATTTGGGGTAGAAGCCCACAGTTACCAGGCCATAAAGCATAAGTTACTTCCCTCACCAAAGTCTGTTGCCACATGTTGGAGCAAGATGGCTGCCGACGTCTGCGAGGGTTCAGGCTTCCTGGGTTCCTCTCTTCCCAGGGCTTGCTTCTCTCTGGGCTCAGCTCCTCTGTTTTCTCCACAAGGTCAGCTGCAAACTATTAGGCTCTCTAGACTTTGCCTCTCTCCATAAGGCCAGCTGCAGACTATCAGGCGAGTGGCTGTCTCTCTCCCCGGGGCTTCTGTCATGTGTAAGAAGCCATCTCTCTTCCTCTGTGTTCTTCTCCTGTGTGTTCACTTCCCGGGCTCCAGCTTAAAACTCAGCATCAGAACTCTGTCTTTTACCATTTCTTTTATCTGAGAGTCCCCACCTACCAACCCACTCAACACCCTACTGATGTGGTCCAATCAAAGCCCTAATAACAATTTAATTAAGTAAAAGTGAAACTTCAGACAGACCAGTTTACAAACACACTCCAATGACTATTTTTTGGAATTCATAAACAATGCCAAACTGCTACAGGGTCCTAAGCTAAAATTGCAGGACAAGGAGCAGGACCTTCTCTAATATCCACTCTGATGCTCCCCATGAAAATCCTCCCTAAACTCCTCCCTTACACCCAGCAAGGGTTTGAAAATCCTCTCCCTGTGGGAAGGAAAGCAGGCCTGAAGGCATCGTGAGTCCTCCATTTTCTCTGATTCAGGATATAAAGTCAGCGCCTTCATTCGCTAGACTTCTCTGCTGGTTTTCCAAGTTGAGTTTTCAGAATCCCAATAAAACCTTTTTTTCTCCCAAATGCCTCGTAAAAGCGCTTCAGCTTTTAGAGTATTCTGTCTGCTGTGGATTCAAAGGAGAGACTGAACTTGAAGGTAAGGGAGGACTTCTTTGCTCCAGGTGGTTGTGCCCACCTCCTTCTGAAGCACTAAGTGCCACTGTTTCAATGGGTCAAGGGCCTTAGGGCATGAAGAGGAAGGGCCAGAAATGAAAGACACATCAGTTAGTATTTTAAAGACATTATTTTAAAACATTACGCAAGTACTATAATCTAGGCTTATGGTATAGTGTACAACTTTATGTAATACCATTGTTTTAATGGTGCTCTTTAACCATTTCTTTGAAAGATAGTGCTCAATGACGTCATTCTGTTTCGTTTTGCCAATCGATGCATGTATTGGCACATTTTGATTTCAAAGTCAAACAAAGTAAAGAAGTTTATGCATTTAGAGTCCTATGGAATATGGAATATCAAACTATTAATACTGTTCACAAAAGGCATGTGTGTTTTATAAATCATTATGTTTTCCATTTTGTCACATTTTATCATTGAAATATTGTAATAGCAATATTTGGTAAAAAAAAAAAAAAAATGTATTGAGTTGCAATCAGCTCCACCATTCTATATGGCTCAGGGAATATGCTATGTTACTAGACTAATCCCACATTGTTGAATATTAACTTTATTTTTTCTAATTGTGTGCCAATGAATGAAAAAAATAAGTTTGAGTGAATATATGTTTCCTCTATCAGATTATTTCCTTGAGATCAAATGCCAAGATTTTGATTACCAAGTCAAAGGGTAGAGTAGGCTCCAATGAGCTGTCTCCACAAGACACGAAGGTCAGCCCAGTGCCCCCCGCCCCTTGTTAAACTCAGTGCCCCCTCATGCTATCTGTAAGGATTTTATGAAGCTAAGATAACCACAATAAAAAAGTTATAAAACAAGGCCATGAATATATTTTACAAGAAAGTGACCTTCTACTTTTTGTTCTCCTGTTTACACAATAAATAATAAAACAGCCTGAGAAGTAATTAGGTCTAAACTCAGTAACCTAGAATGCTAACTGTAGTCATTATTTCTGTCAGTTTCAGAGTTCAAGTGAACTTATTGACACATAGTACGTGTCAAAGTGCAAGGTGAGAACAGTGTTACATGTGGCCTTACATGGAGATACAGTAAATGAAAACAAGCATATCTTAAAATAGGTAGAAATGTTATAAAATTATATAAACTTAAAATTATAAATTATAAAATTTATTCCATTGAACCTGTACCATCACGGTAAATATTAGGCCTGAATAACTAGGTAAAGTACTGATGAGCTCTGTGTATGTGTGTGTTTGTGTGGGTGTCTTCAAACAGAAAGACTTAGAAATTTGAAACCTTGTCCTTTATATCAACATTAGGATTTTCTAGAACTATTTGGAATGTAGTTAAGTTTAACCACATTTTGCAAAACAATTTTCCTAAATCTCTAAATCCATCAACAGGAAGTAAGAGTAATGTCACAAAGTTATTGATACTGCTATTTCAGAAATTTATTGATTCACAGTAGTTTTACGAAAAATAAAACAGGTCAAAGGAGAAAGTTATTAAATTACTACAAATGCAGTTCAGTAGCTGAGATACACATAGTTGAGCTAAACCATGTGAATGAGATATCTTTGTTTATGCCCAATGGAATGAGTTCTAGGAAACTGAGCTCTAGGAAACAAAGTTAACATATGATATCTGCTGAGTAGGCCCAGATCTTAGTCTCTCTGTGCTTCAGTTTGGACATCTACAAACTAAAGCAGGGAGGGGTGCACAAGATGATTTCTAGGACCTTTCAAGTCCTGTCATACTATTTTTCTATGAAAGGGCATCAACAGCAGCACAACTCCACTGCAAAAGGATTCAATAACAATAACCAATATAACAAGATATGATTCCAATGTACCTTTCTTCATGGTTAGTCAAAGGAGCAGAATACAGAGAAATCTCTTCTTCTCTCTCTCAGAGTGTGGCCAGTGTGAAGGTAGCTAAATATTTACATGGATTTTTTTTTTTTTAGGTACTGGGGGCCAGGAATTGAACCCGAGTCCTTGTATTTGGGAAGCCAGAGCTCAAGCACTGAGTCACATTAGCTTCCCTGAGTTGTTTTTTTTTTTCACTTGTTTTGCTTCTTGTTTTTGTTTTTTTCAGGAGACACCAGGAACTGAATCCGGGACCTCCCATGTGGGAGGCGGGTGCTCAATGGCTTGAGCCACATCTGCTCCCCTACATGCAATATTAAAACCTGTATCATGTTTTTATACTTAGTGATCTGAAAAACATTGGAAGGTATTACTACACAGCACAATCACAGATTTATAGGTCTCTGGGGAATTTTCTTTTAAATGAAACCATCCCCAGAATTAAACTCTACAGACAAAGAAACAAAGAAAATAAAAGCCATTTGTAAAATCAGAAGATCACATAATTTGCTTTGCTCACCTTTTTTGTTCCACCTGTGGTCCTGCCTCCCTTGTGAAGCCTTTTCTGATATTTCTAAGGTAGAAGTGCGCGCACTCTCTCTCTCTCTCTCTCTCTCTCTCTTCAGAACTTCTATATCTCTACCTTCTTCCTGGAACTTATCACAACTCCAAAGCACATAATTCTCTTTTTCGTTGCTGTTGTTGGAGTTGGGTGAGTATTTGTCCTATCTCCAACTAGATTTAAAATTCCTTTTGAGAGCAGGGTTTCTTTTATCATCTACATATTCTTTATAATACTTAGTATATTGGCATTAAGTGTTATATTATTTGTTGACTGGAATTGATAAATATTTAATCAATCAGTTCAGTAATATTTTATTTCCTTTAAGAGTATTTATATGCTTGAATGGTGATACCAAGCTACCCCAATAGGTCTAAGTGGTGTAAATAATGCAGGAGCCTAAATAAAAACCATAATTTTTATTTGATTCTTTTGGTACATCTGGACAACATAAGCTATGGTTGTGAAATCATGGAACTGGGAAATCACTTGCACTAATGCATGAAGCTCATCCCCCAAGATGATCCTGTGAAGGGACTATTGAAGAGCTTATATTCTCACAGTGTTTCTCTCAGACTGTCGCCTTGCAGAAGCACAACACCTTTCATAGCTCCATGAGGTTGGAAAAGAGCATCTGCCCCATTGCTGCTCTCACAGGAACAGTTTTGTCCACCCTGAGCTGTGGGATCTGCCTTTTTCAGGCTTCCCTACTCTGTGATATCTGAATGGGCAGGAGACCGGGCAGCAATTTTGCTCACAAATATGCCCCAAAAGACCTCAAAGACCACAGATAGCTTGAAGGTGGAATCAGGGTCACTATATTCTAATCACAACACCTCTTCAGGGAATATATAAACTTTATACAAGTCAGCACAAATCAAAGTCACAGAGTATTTTATGTCACTAAAATTAAACTTAGCCTTTAGCTAGAATGTTAGGCAAGACTGGATTAAGATATTTTGCATAAATCACTGCAATAAAGTCATTGACTTAAAATGCCCAGTTTATGTCTTGCAGATAGAAGCATATAATTAGCCAATGAGAATAAAATAGCATTTAGTATCAAATATGGATCTTTGCAAAAATCTATAACTTTACAAAAATAAAAATACAACCTGCAGAACATTTTCAGGGAGTCAACCAATTGTTTTATAAAGTCTCTTTTATAAGACTTTGATTATATATGATGTTTTATGTTTGTTTCACTTTCAACAAATCAAATGAAAGCAAAACTCTACCAAGCCTACTTGCCAAAATTTTGCCCAAAATTGAATCCAGTAAACATTTTTGGATTGTCCAAAACCTTTTTGGCCTCCTGAACAAGTTTTTCTTGTTGTGGTATGAGGAGAGAAAATGTTAGGATGCTTAGAACCCATGCACCCAAGGAGTTAGAATAGAGATAAAACAATGACTTTCCCCTTGAATTTGTTATCAGGTAACTTGATGAGTCTATATTCCGTTGCTCATTACATGGACAGTTCCTCTTATTTCCTTTGACTTTCTCTCTCAAGCTAAATGGAATTATCTGTACATGTTAGATAGTGCTAGTTAAATGAGAAAATACAATATAGATCAGATACTAGAAAGAAAATATAATTAAGACTAAGTCACGAAACATCATGAATCATAGGATATGTCTCTAACACATAACTTTATGTCCACCTATATAAATCTCCAAAATTCAGCTCAGACTATATCTTCTACACATCCCTCCTGATCTCTGCTCCCCAAACTCTCTCCAGACTACACATTTTTGGAAAAATTAGACTGGATATGATTTTTGCTTGCTTCATCTGTTCTGTCTTATCTTCACCACTGCGGCAGATTGTAAGTTTCTTGAAGGGAGGGAATGCACCTTAGTTTTGTGTATCCCAGCACAATATTCAGCACAGTGTGCATCCAATATTAAATTCATTGTAAATGTAAAACTGATGCGTCACCCAAGACTTCTCAAAAAAAAAATCTTGTTTTGGTGAAATGCACTCCAGATTATCCCAATACTTGACCTTTTGGTTTTTAAAAAAGATTTATTATTTATATATTTATTTCTCCCCCCCACCCTTGCTGTCTGCTCTCTGTGTCTCCTCATATTCCTTTTCTTAGGAGGCACCAGGAACCAAACCAGTATCCCCCATGTGGAAGGAAGGCACCCAATTGACTGAGCTTGTTGCGTCTCCCATTGTGTTTCCTCATTGTGTTTCCACATTGCATCATCTCATTGTGTCATCTCATTGCATCATCTCATTGCATCAACTCGTTGCATCATCCTGCTGCACCATCTCGCTGCACCAACCTGTCGCATCACGTCACTATCTTGCCTGTCCTCCCTAGGAGGCACCGGGAACCAAACCCAGGACCTCCCATGTGGTAGGCGGGCACCCAACTGCTTAAGCCACATCCGATTCCTGACCATTTTTTAATACTGAAAATTCGTGCACCCATGGGATACCTGTGTATTTGCAGTAAATCCTATTAGAATATTCATGTGATTTTAATGACTACCTAAGGTCTACCATACCTAAGATGCATCATGTCACAAATGCATGCAAGGGATGGGGAGAGAGATGTAATTATAAGCCTCAGGTGTTTTGTATGCTTTTACTTGTGTGCAGCTGCTATTATCTCTACTTATCATTGACATGTCATTTTGCAGTCTGGCAGAAATGATTATTCCTAATTATATACAAGAAAATAAATTGTAATATGTGTTTAATACAAACAGTCTATCATTTGGAGAGTTATGTCAAATGGTTAATTGTGTTTAAACCTAATAGGAACAGATTAGGGGGCAGAAAAATACTCTGAAAAGACAACTTCTTTTCCCTTAATCTTGATTTAAAATTTAATCCAAAGGTCAGAAAAATGCTTTCAAGAAATGGATTAGCTTTTTACTCAAACATGGTCTCTCCTTTTAACATAAAGGAATTCTTAGGGATTAGATGATATATTCTCCTACACTTAGATATTCCTGAAAATATGTCTCTTCTCTGTAATTCTTATCTCTCATAATTGGCCACTTAGCTATGTTCCATGATGGGACAAAGCAAAAGAATTCATCATTTGGACTGCTACTCGGCTATTACCTGGCTGATAAGACATTAGGGAGAGTCAATTCCAAAAGAAAGATCAGTTAAATATTTTGTCTCCAATCTGTCCTTTAAGTATGATTGTTCTGGTTTTGTCCAGTTGTAATTCTGCTTTGCAGATAAGATCTATTCCTTTGGATAAGCCCAATGAAATAAAATATATATATTTTTTAAAAAGATTTTTATATTGCAATCAACTTAATAGGAAGAACTATTTACCAGGGTGAGTGCGTATATGGTTATTTACAATATAGGCTTGAGTAGCATTGCTTCTTAGCTAAATACCAACACTTTTAATAACTTGAAAAGAAAATCAAAGAACCCTCAAAACATTCCCAGGCTTGTATGATATGGCAGCTATTTATTTACAAAAGCTTCTTTCTTCTTCAAAGAAATATTAGCATTTCCATCAATGACCCTACTGTTTCTCTATAAAATAAGATTTTCAGCTAGCAAAATTCATAAGGGACTGCTACTTCTCAAAATTTCTCACTGGCTCCTGTGTCAATTGCAGAAGGCATTCACAGCCCTCCAATACCTTGAACATCATGAAGGTCAAGTATTTCAAATTATAAGACCCTGAAGTGAAAAATGGGGCTCTAAAGCAACCTCACCTTACTAAAAGCTGCTGTTTATGTTAGCCTCAATCTGTGATGGCTTAGTGCTCGGCACACCCAATTTGGAGAACACCAAGGAAATAAACATGACTTAGCAAATTTTCTAGTGTTTCAAGACAGGGGGTATGCAGGCAGAGGCTTCCATGGAAGAACACATGAAAGAAAAGCCAGTGTATGTCAGGGGAAAGCAGGGGAAATACGTGACCACGAATTGAGTTGAGCAGAGGGAAATAACAGCTGTTCTCAGCATCTGATCAAAAGGCTGCATATTTTCAAGGAATAGAAGACATTTTACACCCCAAGAAGAGCAGAGAAGAAAGCAAAAGAGGCTATTCTAGTGATATAAAGTCAAAGCCCTGAGGCTTTGGGGTCTTTTTATTCCCCATGACCACTCACCTCCTATTAATTAGCCAAAAATAGAGGAATAGAGACCACAGTCTTCCTCTCCTATAAGTTGACGCAGCTATTCATCTTCAGTGAGATGGAGATCATAGAAAAACCTGGTTTTATGAGCAAGAAGAGCCTAGAAATAAACACTCCTGGTTTGCCACTAGCTATTATGAATAAGACAGCAAAATTAATTTATTTTAAGGAAATACCCAAGAGGCACATGTTTTTCTTTCTATGTGATTACTAAAATACTGAGTGTCCCCTGAGGAAAGAAGTCCTTTTTTAGACTTTAAGAAGAGACAACCCAATTTTCTCCGAGTTTGTTTTTTCTCCTTCGAGAGCGCACTTAATTTGTTAATGTGATAGTGCATTTGTCACCAATAAAATTCATCTTCACTCTATAAACAGACTGCCTGAAATTAGTTCTGATCAAGGGAAAGCAAGGGGGGAGTGCACTTGGTTGCATGTTATGAAAGCATAATTCAGCGATTTAATTTGTAATAAGCTTTTATATCCAAGTCTTGCATGAGTAACATACAAAAAGATACCAGTAAACCATGCCTACATTCACTTCTACAGAGCATTGGCTTTTATGGCTACTGATGAAAAAAGCAAACTCTGTTTTTCAATAGGGATTTCACTGGTATTAAATGGGGCCAAAAGCTATCAGAGTATATTGCTTTCAACATTGTTATTTATCAACAAATAGTGGAATACTGACTATTTGCAAGATACTCTGTTAAGTGTTTTGAGAGAAATAAAAATGGATGGGACATGGATGCTGCCTTCAAATTATGCATCACCTAATAAGGACACCCACACTGACATAAATAACTGCCTGGCAAAGCAGGGGATGTCATGAGTACATTCAGTTAGGATGTTTTTGTCTGCAAATAACAATAACCAAAATTAAACTAACTTACCAATAAGGAAATCTAGTATGATGCAAAAGAGGAGATACTGAGACAGGCCAAACTGCAGGGGTTCAATATGTCCTTGGGGATCCAGTTTCTTCCATCTCTCCAATTTGCCAAACACACCCTTGGTGCATCCTAAGCCTGCTTGCCTTGTCCTAAAATAGCTTCCAGCAGCTATCAGAGCAACATGTTTCTTTGCTCACATTCAACAAGAGAGAAAGATGGGAAGCTTTTTCCAAAGGTGAGCAAGCCTTTCTTTGCACCGCACAGGCCCACTGTGAGCTCATCTCTGACAAGGGGGATGGGGTTACCTTGGTTGATTTAGACTAATCCATAAGGTAGAATAGAGGATGCGGAACCAAACAGTGTCCACTGAAGTGAGATAAAGGAAAATAAACCTGAAGCAGAGCCTGACATTCCCCAAACTGTGTGACCTCTTTGGGGTTGTCTTCAGAATCCTGGGGTTCAAAACTGTCAATAGGGATAAACAATCCATCACACCTAGGATGGGAAAAATGTTTTTACAGCCTCTGAGAGATGAGTCATAAGCCTCCATGGTATTTCTAAATTTGGGTAAGAGGAATACCTTAGTACTCTCCCTTTCTCCCAAAGTCAGATAATCTTTCTAAAGTGGTTGCCAAGCATTTTTCAAACTGATATTTCTAGCTCCTTCCAAAACAGTCTGTCACTAAACTCACCCACTCTACATAGAAGGGGGAGAAGAAGGAAAAGTTGCAGTGATATTACTTTTTATAGAGATGTTAATTCTTCAGTTTTGTCAGATTTTGAAGGGTAATAAAGTGCTTTCAATCTTATGATATATCTTGTCTGTGGGCACCCTGTTCTATTCTGAGTCCACACCTGATTTCTGGACTTAATTGTAAGATTACTTTTTTTCTTTTTTAAATGTTTAGTGTTTACAACATGCCATGTGCGGCTAATGCTCCTTACAGGTGTTATAAGCTCATTCCATGTAAAAATTCATTTAATTTTCACCCCTTGAAATAGGAATTATTATTATGCCTACTTTAGGGGGTGACAAAACCGAGCCACAGAGAGATTGAGAATTCACTCAAAATCACACAGCAGTAAGTGGCAGAGCTGGGATCTGAACTCACGCAACCCCAGATCTAGAGTCTGTACTCTTGCCCACAGCATACTGCTGCTTAGAATGATGCATAAATTATCAACTTTCTTCATCAAAAATAAAGAAGTAAAGCCTTAAAGATTGATCCAGATATACCTTAGACACTCTAAAAACTCTCCATTTTTAACTATCTTCAAGTTAGGGGATCCCTTGTCACATGTCATCTTTTATTTATCCATCCACTTGACACCTCTTCAACCATCACCCACGCTGTGCTGCTGGTCGCTATGGTGGGTACCTTCTAGAGGGGGTACATAAAGTGCCCCCAATGTGATAAAAGCTATGGTAGGGGAAGTGACAGATGCCACAGGAGCACAGAAGAGGCACCAAAGTCAAATTTGGGGGTCAGGAAAGACACATAGACAAGTGACAGCTAAGATACATTTTGAAGAATGAGTTTAGCCAGGTGTCATGGAGGAGCCAGGGAGAGAAGAAAGTAGCTAGGAGTGTAGAGTGGGTCACAGGAGTCCTAAAAAGGGCTGTGCTGATGAGTTTGAACTTTATCCTGAGAGCAGTGGGGAATCCATGGAGGGGTAATTAGAAAACTTAGATAACCAATAATCAAATAGAGATAATGAGGAAGAGCAATATTATTTCTGCGAAAAGTTGGAAGAGAAAAAGAGTTAACATTTACTGAACTGACATGAATTTGAACCCATATCTATCTGATTCCAAAACCTTACTGTTTTTCTCCTTCTATTCACTATAAAGATTCCAAGGACTCCAGAGCAACTCCAAGCCACAAACCAAAAAGAGAAAGCTCTTACCTATGAATCCTCCTTCATCCTATGAAATTGCATCTTCTTTAATAGTAATAATAATTATACACAAGAAAACTAAAAATCACTGAGAGAAAATGTTCTTCTCTGTGTTTTTTAAATTAAAGGTACTAGAAAATAAGGGTCTGAATATATATATGGGCAGAAAAGAAGGAACACACCTAAAGAAAACAACAATAACTGATATCCAGCCAGGGTAGAAACATGATCATAGACTCAAAGTATCTTCCCTGCTTCCCCTAGAAAAGGAAGAATGGAAACCTCCATTTCCCCAGGGAGAGCATAAAGTTCCCTGGAGCTTCCTTGGGAATCATTTTTGCCAAGTACACTGAGCCTAAAGGATGTGAGGAGCATTTCTGCTTCTGACAAAGTGACCTTGCAGGCCTCGGTGTCTAGTTAGCTAGCAAGCTTTGGGAGAAGAAGGCTCATTACGTGGTAATGCTAAGCCTTTGTTTGTTATGTTCACATGAATAACTTATAGCTGTGCAGCCTCATGAACGGCGGCCCTGACACGGCTGATGTGACAGCACCACAGACCGAATCCTGATCCACCCTCCCGGGAGAAAATGGAATATTTGTTCGTTTCACATTTCACCAAGACAGGCTCTTCAACTATTTATAAGTTGAATAGAAATTTCCACTACTTCAGCTGACACAACTGGCTGTACCTAGCAACTGATAGAAGATATCCAACTGGAGCCTTTAGGAAGCAGGGCCTGGCAAAATCCGATAGCGCTGAGGAAAGGGGACAAGGTCTACACCACGGCAGCCTGTTCCCCTTCTCCTCATTTAGGTTTATTCTCATTTTTATTCTCATTTTTCTCCTCTCCCACCCCACCCCTACAAGGAAGACCACAAGTTTATAGCTTGTCCAGAATGGATTCTGCTAATAACTTTTGCAAACATGTCTGTAGGTAGATATCTGTCCCTTATCAGTACCTCTTGAGGTCTCACTGAAATTGATCCTGAGTAATATCACAGAGCTCTCTTTCCTCTGGGATAAGGGCTGTCACCTCTAATTCTGTTCTATTTACTTCAAAAAAAAAAAAAGATTAATTGAGAACTTATGCTGTGCTGGACCTAGAAAATTTAAAGATTAATAAAATTAAGTGCTCACTCTCCAAAGATTTAATTCCTACTAGGGAAGCAGAAACATAAACAGAAAATACCAATTGACTGGGATAACTGCTAGCCACAGGAAGCAGAGAAGGGCACTTAACCCACACTACAGGATTATTTTATTCCCAACGCATGCAGGCCCAGTGCTGAATAGACTCTTCAATTGATCTAATCCTCACAACAGCCTTCCCTGCGAGCTAGTCCTATTAGTGACCTAATTTTCCAGGTAAGTAAACTCAGACCCAAAAGAGTTAAGTGATTTGCTCAGTGTGACACAGCAAGAGACAGATATAGAATTCAAATTTAGGCCAGTCTAAGCACAAAGACCATGCACTTACTTATAATATTCTGTTGCCTCTCAACAGCAGTTCGCAAAGTTTAATGCTCATGACAATGCTCAACAAATATTTGCTAAACGTCTATTATGTTCAAGAAATAAAGGAGGACACAAACACGTACCAGGGGTGGTTCTGGGTTTCTGGTGCTTCCCTTGAAGATCGTCATGAGTTGGGAATGAGACCATCCGGTCAGTCAATCTGCAAATATCTTTAGAGTTAAGTACCAAGCACCATGCTCAGTTCTGAGAATATGGAGCTATTCTCCATTTGAAAAAAAAAAAAAAAAGAAACAAAAATGTTCCTGCTCCCATGGAACTCATATTCTAGAAAATATGCAAATAAACACGCATTACATTGAACATGGAAGGGCAATGACAAAAAGTAAAGTGGAGCAATGAGAGAGAGAGTGAGGATGAGGGATTGAAGGGGAAACTTAGTATTTTGAATGGGATGATCAGTAAAGTTTGTTTGAGAATCTGGAAAGAAACCTGAATCAAGAGAAGAATCTAGTTATCCAATCTGTGTGAAGATCAGAACAAGTGCAAAGGCTCCAAGGCAGGAACACATGTAAAGGGTTCCAAGAATGGCAATAGGTGATACACAGTAGCCAGGCTGAGTGTGGGAGGAGACGGGCAGAAAGTCAAAGGGCAGGTTGTCCAGGCCCTCGTGGGCTGGGTGAGACTTCCCACATTCTCGTATGGGTAATGGGAAACCACTGGAGAATTCTGAATAGGGGAGTGACACTCTCTGAGTGACTTTTTAACTTCCCTCTGGCCACTGTCAGGAGAACTGATTATGGACCAGCTATTTTCAATTAGGAGACTTTGAGAAGCTATTGGGTTAAACTAGATTGGAAGCCCCAGAAGTCATCACGCCAAGAATATATTTTTCAGGGTGGAGCTGGCAGACTAGATTAGGTGTGAGCTGTGAGGGAAAGAGAGAAGAGATAATACAATTTAAATTCCTGGAACAGTACTTGCAGCAGAGTTTGTGTGCAATATGTGGGAATTCTTTCCTTTTCTCTTAGACCCCAACACAGTTTACTTATTGCACTGTGTAAGTAGTGTACACAGCTAATTACACGCAGGTGTATGAAGGTGGACTTAACAAAAATCTAATCTCAGGGCTGCAGCCATGAGCAGGAAGATGATATTCTACTTCAACTGCTTTGATCAAACTAGTAAGTCTCCTTTATTTGTGCTCAGATAAACAAAGTGGAGGGATTACTAAAAGAATACTAGTTATACAAAGTTCTAGGAAACTCCTATTCTAGGTGAAAGTGTCTATTGCTACTATAGGTAGAACATAGTCCTATTTATAGTAAAACTCAAATATTGCTTTTTCAGAGAAGCCTTCCACACAACTACCCAGACTAAGTTAGGTCTCCTTGTTACAGTCTCTTAGACCATTGCAGTGCTTGCCAGCTTGAAATTTGATATGTGTTTATGTAATATTTGATTAATGCCTGTCTCCCCCTCTTATCCCACCTGCTATCCCATCCTTTGTAAATTTGAAACAGTGTGCCTGGAACAAAACATAGTAAACATTCCAGAAGATCTGTTGGAAAAACAAGTTGAAAAATAATTTTTATTCTTGAAGCAGAAAACAAATTATCTATGAAGAAAACTGAAATGGGCACTTAATTCAATTTCATGATCCTTAATTATCCTGCTAGGCAGTCTCGGGGATCAAAGAGAGTGGCTTCCACATACTTGCAGATTGTATTGATCTAGAAAAAAACATTTATTTTTGTAAAAAGGAAAAGTAAATAAGGGGAAATAAACATCTTAATGCAGTATCCAAATCCTCTCATAAATAGCATATTGAAATTTATAAACACAGGTGGAAGTAAATAGACATATTATTAAAACCAAATAAGTATTTGTAATAAACCTAATTTTTCAAAAAAAAACAGATTTGCTCCCTACCCCACCTCCAAGAGATTGGAAAGAAATGTCTGACAAAATTTTTAATGAATTTCTGTCCTTCCATAGGTAGTTTCACATAAAACCTTACCTGAGTGGAAGCTCATTCTTTCACATTCCATTATACTAATCCAGTAAATGACAGTGAGCAAATTACCGTGTTTTCACGAGTCTGATAATACTTTGCAGTATAGATATTTGGAACCATTTGAAACTCTGAAACCAATTTTAAACTCTACAAATCCTCAGTAAAGAATACAGTGAAGTCATTATTTGGGAGGTGCTTAATTGTGCTGAAGGAGAAATAAAATCACACACAGTGTGTAATTGTATACCTTGGTAACTCCTAAAAGAATGTCATAGACTCCTAGAGTTGGAGGCACTTAAACAGTCTCACTTCACAAACAAGGATGCTGAGGTACGGCTCGCTCATAATCACACGACACAATAAACTAGTCGCTGTGTGAGAAAGAAGGCCCCCTGGAAATGATTCCATTTGTGCATGTGTTCATTCTATACCTAACCAGAATGGAAGGACTTGGAACTGAAATAAAATGTTTACCCCCATAAATGTATAAAGAAAGGTTATGTTGCACCAAATCCATATTTTTAAACAATGATTATTTTGAAAATTCTTTATAAAGACAATTATGTGTCTAGTAAACTTATGACGGTAATAAAACTGAGAAAGTAGAGCAGACCTAGAGTGAGGAAAAGTACTTGCAAATCAGGCTTCCCACAAATTTCAACCAGTATAGAAGCAAGTAATGATCTCATCTTCCCCATCAGTTTCTTCCCCCGCAAAGCAGGGAATTCTAGAGTTTATGCAGATGTTCAAGTCCTCTAGAGTTCTTAAAATGGAGGCAGTTTTTATAGTGTCATTAGTAGCTGTAAAATCCTTGCCAATAGTATTTATGTGCATCATGGCAGCATTTTAAAATGTTAATTCGGACTCTAACAAGAAAGTATAAGTCGGTAGTATTTAAACAAGAGACTTGGTCTTCTTGAAATATCTAATTTATTTGCAAGCCAAAGGAAAAAGCTTCTCTTTAGAGACAATATCACAATATTTCTTTTGAAGTCACCCAAAATGATAAAGGGAAGACCTAACTAAGGAGTGAATGACCTCGTAATAGGAAGGAACTTCCTTTCAACTCCCCTTTAAAGGAATATTTTTAATGTAGGCTCTGTATATCCTTGAAACAAGAAAGTCTCTTTAGATGTCTAGTGTTTGTACCCTTTGGGCTATTTTGCCATTCAGCACACTTTATCCAATTCACAGGGGTCATGGCTTCTGAGAGATGATATGGTTAGAAAAAGGGCTGCTTTTGTAGATCTTTGCCACTGTACATTTCCACCTCAGGCAGTTGTTCTACGTGCTCACCCCTTGGATTAAAATCTACAGAATCAATCCGGGAAATATAAGGTGTCCAAAAATTGAATGTTTTCTTTCTTTTCTTTTCTTCTAACATCATAAACTAGAAATGATGTTATATGTGTGTATACATCAAGAGCTATGAGTGGGGCACATCAAGGTTAGACAATTTAATCTCAGTGAGTCACTAGGTTGGCAAGAAAGTCATGAGAAAATGAATCCTTGCGCCTTTGATGTACATGCATAAAATCCAGGTGAGTCAACATTTCACTTAGTCTGGTGTAAATTGAAAGAGAAAGCATAATATCAAATATTAGCCTATAGAAACACCTATAAATTTGGGTTTTTTTTTTACATTTCTATAATTAGCTCAGTAGGACCATTCCAACATGGGGGAAAATCCATAGATCTCAATATTTGATGGTACTTTTACGAACTATAAAACAAATGTGTTTATTTTGTGGATTCTTTCCAGATTCTTTTTTTTTTTTTTTTTTTTTTTTTTTTTTTTTTTTTTTTTGTCATTTTATTTATAATGCCTTCGGTTTTATAGTATGGGACTTGGGGCCCTTGAATTTGGAATGCCTTAAGCTTTTATGGAAGAGTTGAACCATTCTTCCAAAAAGGTTTTTATTAGATACAATATTTTGAGAAACATTTTTGGAGATAAGCATTGCTGGAAGAAAAGAGAAGCACTATGAAGCCAAAGCAAAGAGAAACTTTGATAATCAATGAGAAAAGTAAATGTAATTTAATAGCTAAGCTATGACAATTGAAAAATAAATTCTGTGCAGGCAGAGATCATGTCTGTATTGTTCATTACTATATTTCCAATGCCTACCACAATGTTTGGCCCATTGTAGGGGCTCAATGAATAATGTTTAAAAAATAAGTGAAAAGTACAATGGATAAATGAATGAATGAACAGCAAATGAAATATCTCCAGAAGATCAATCCATCAGAAGGCACTTCTAGCTTGATGAAACCCTCCTTTAAGAACAACTAATTCTCTTTGCTCTTAATCTGCTTTCACCAAGCTAACACAATGATCATAATTAGTTCTCCTGTTTTGTCATACTCACAGGGATTGTAATTTGTAACTGACTGTAAATTAATAAATTAGCTTTCTGACACAGATTCATCCCATGTCCCATGATATGTGGATTGTATCAACCAGTTTTCCTAGGGTTTCATCTCCAGAAAGAACTGACCATGTAAGTTCTTACACTGAAGGCAATTTCACAATTTCAGATAGCTGTGACAAATAGCTAGCCCACTGTAGAATACCATATAAAAATTATATTTGTGCTTGTTGACACTGCTTTCAGCATGTAAGAATGTCTGCCATGATTTTAATTCCCTTATACATTGAACACCTCTTATTTCTCTAAATTTCCATGGCTTAAAGGCTCAATAATGTATATACTTGATCAACAGTAAGACCTGTTAAACTATGGGTTTTACCTTCATCACTACAATCTCTCCTTTTAGTTGGACATTTTCTAGGAAAGTAAGTAAGAGAAGAAAGCTTATTCTTCAGAAATCACAGTTGGAATCTATCCTAATTGCATATATACATGCATACATTCATTTGTTCTTTTATTCAACGAATATATTTGATTTGTCTATAGGCACTTAGTTAGCTTCTGTATTGTTATTAAGTCTATCAAAGGGAGGAGAGTGTTGTTGGGGATGGCTTAGTTAATAAAGTCTAGCTAACTTAATGCTATATTAACATAGGACAATATAAAGCATTATTGGAATATTAAGCTTGGAGAGAATGATAGAGCTACAAAGCAGGGTCATATCTGTATGATTTCTGTAGAAAAGAGGATGAAAATTGGTGAATGCAGAAATGGTGGGATGAAAGATTGTTGTTGAGGGAAAGTGACTGATGAAGGTAGCTCTGCCCTGGAGGGACACTGAATCATTGAATATAGATATGTTTCCACCCCAATCTTGTATAAACCATTTCACAAGAAGAGGTAAATTCACCATGTAGTTATCAGCTTCAACGCCCACAAGGTTGTTTTATCAACTTCTATACTCATAGTTTTATATAATTTTTGTTCATGAAGTCCCCCGAAGAAGGACTCAAAACCTAGATCTGCTCCCTGCTTGCAGGTCTTTCTTGGGCTTAATTCTTAGAAATGGCTATTTACATGGAACAAATAACTCATCTATTATATAAAGTATGACACCTAAGTAATAATCCTTCATTGCAAGGATTCACTGCATTCTTGTGAATTTGCAACTTTAACTGACTTTCAGACCACAAATGCTCAGAAATGTCCTGATCAACCACTAGTCAGTCTCTCTGTTTGTCTTGCATATTCTCTCTCTCTCTCTCTCTCTCTCTCTCTCTCTCTCTCTCTCTCACACACACACACACACACACACACACACATACACATACCACATACCACACACATTTATTTTTATGCCAGCAATCAGAACTGGGCAAATAAACTGCACAATTAATTTAAAAAGTAAATTAAGTATGTTTAAAACCTGTAGTTGAAAATATATTGCTTGGAGTCTGCCCAGTTTCCTTTCATAACTAACCATCCTTCCCCCAACTTTTCTCATACAAGTACGATTAAATGTCCCCTCTAATTTCTACATATATCTAAGCCCAGCTAGAGTGATAGTTTCTTATTTTGACATTAGTTACAAAATGATCCCTTTACTTTCTCTGAAAAAAAAAAAAAAAGAAACATCTTCAATGACGTAAAATGCTATTGCAGAGAGAATCTTTCCTCAGGCATACCCATGGTGAGAATCCGTTTCATTCTTGTTCTCGTTAGAAGATTTTCTACAATTCATTTTTGAGTTTTACACATAGCTTCTCCTGAGAACAGCCTCTCAATTGAAGACAGAAAGGTGGCTCTTGGTTGGAAAGCAAAAGAAGGAAAAGAGATGAGATGGGAGAAGCAAGAAAGTTGAATTTGCCTAACAAAGCAAAATTCCCGAATTGAGTTACTCTTAAAACACTGTAATCAGCCACATTTCTTAAAATGCCTGGGTTATATCAAGCCCCACTCACACTCCAGTAATTATCAGCTGCCACAGCGCATAAGTGCTCTATTCCCTGCTACTCCCCAACCCCCAAATGTCAGCTTGTAATCTGAAGGAAAATTACAAACCCTACTTTTTTAGGAATGTTTAAAATAAACTCACAAAAAGCACCACGACTGTTACAATTACTGTCCTGCTCTAAGGGAGAAACAACCCAGGTGGTGTTTTATCTCTGCAGCAGTTATTTCTAAGGTTTTGCCACAATGGATGGGGCAATAGTGCCTCATATAAGATCAAACCAACGCCAGTTTTAGAAGAAACTGAGACAAATTAGTGAGAAGCTTGGGACTTCATCTTAGATAAACATTAAACTACCCTATGACCATGACCACTAGTGATGCCTTGATAAAAAAAAAATTGCATAAAAAATTGCAGTATTACTCATTGTTTCTGGATGTTAATAATAATGTACAGAGGTTTACTCTCTCTTATTTAATAGGAACATAAAACCCATACCAAGTGGAATGTTTTATGTTAATGGCAGCATTTCCAATTAAGTTGCTGTTATAAATTGCTTTGACATGCCATCATTCTTTATTTTAACAACTACTTTTACACCATACACCTTAAAGTCCTTGTATCATTCAGCTTGTAAAAGGCAAATGAAATGGGCAAAAATTTTCTTGGCAGAGAAAACTTTTTAGCATAACAAAATCCACATAAGTTCAAGGCAACGGAGGTTTACAAGGAAATTCTCTCCAAAAGGCAAAAGAAGGCACTTATATAATAGAAACAGATCACTGGGAAATCCATGGATTCACCTTTCTTCATAAATCTTAAGGCAGAGTTAGGAAAGGAAACTGAGAACGTGTTCACAGAAGATTTGGTTGTGGTCCTGGCTCAAGCATCAACAGCCTGGGTGGTGATAAACAAATTTCCAGCCTCAGTTTCCAGAAATCAAGTTTCCTAAGGTCTCTTCCAACTCCACTCTCTGCAACCACAAGTCCCATAAAAGGTGAAGAAAAACTAGGTCACTTCATAAATCAATGCAATTCAGACCACAGTTGACAATAACAGTTACCTTATTTCCCTCATAAAATATACACCATCTTAGGTTTGCCACCTGTTTATACATCCAAAAAGGGGAAAGAGAGTGTAAGGCAGAGACGGGTATAAATTCCATCTGCATTCGCCCAATAGCTGTGTGTCCTTGGGCAATGTACCATTTTAAGTTCTAAAACTCCAGTTTCTTCATCTATAAAATAGGAATAATATTCTCTACCTTGTAAAGCTGGGATTACGATTATAGATAATATCTCTAATCCACTTTCACAGTGCTTGCAAAAATATCAGCATTCAAAAATATCATTATACACATAACTACATATACATGTTCATTCATATATAACACACATTCTACAGCCTTGGAGAATATTGCTTCCATCTTCTACTGGAAATGGGTGTCAATAATTCTCGTGCCATTAAATCAAAATGGGACATGTATATCGAGGTGAGTCCATGCATAGTAGTATGATCAGAATGATGTGCTAGAATACCAATGTAACATCAAAAGCTCTTTATTATCCTGCTTACCATCAATAGCAGGAGACCAGGGTGGATGTTTTCTGTCTAGTCAAGGTGGAGCATCTTGAACAGGTGAAATGGACCACTGTAGAAGTCTGGTCTGCCATTCCACAACCAGTTTTGACAATATGAAAATGCAAGTGGGTCACTTTTCTATGGTAAATTGGAATGACACCAGGTTTGCTACAATTTTGACTGCAGCTGCTCCAGTTTCACCTTTTCAACTCACCAATCAAGCTTATTTAATCTAGCCCAACGGTAGAGTTATAATGGTGTGATATGTAAAATTTCTGTCCAATGCCCATGGGGCAGAACAAAATTTATCAATCCTATAGAATAATCTGGAGCACGGTCAGTAAACAGTGAACCATCAGTAAACCTGTTGCCATTTTTAACCTCCTAGCCAAATAGCCAATGGCTATGATTCCCTCCTCACCAAGAAGAGGAATGTGGAATGTCTGCAACAGTATGGCCATACCCATAATCCTCTTTTCCAGCTCACCGTACTTGATTTATCAGTTTCTGAGCAGGCAGGAATTTTAGGTTTTAAACAAATTACACATTTTTATTATAACATAAAGAACTCCGGGAGAATGTCTTGGGGACCACCAGGCGCGGGCAGGGATAGCTGCCCGGCGGGACCCAGGCTCCCCCCTGGTGCCTGCTTGGGCCGGGTTCAGGTTTTAGGTTCCCGGGGAGGGGGCGGGGGCGTAGGCAAAGGACTCTTCCAAAAAGAAAGAGCTTAGAAAGAAGGCCATGCTAAAAAGGGCAGACACGAATGAAATAGAAAATAAGCCCATCCTAGAAACCAAATAACTATGTTATGATTCTGTTTTGCTGTTGCTG
>JAQZBX010002757.1:0-69577 GCA_029593785.1 Cabassous unicinctus | reverse complement strand
TAAAGGTTACATAAAAATATAAGGGATTCCCACATGCCCCACCCCCCCTTCTTTCCCACATTAACAGCATCCCTCTTAGTGTGGCACATTTTTTACAATTGATGAGCACATATTGGAGCATTGCCACTAACCATATCTTGATGACCTATTCCTGGGCTTCCCATACCAAATTTTAGTACCTCTGGGGATGAGAAAGAGGAGGGAAATGTTTTTCATTACACGTTTCTTCCCTCTTCCTTGGACAGGTAGATCTTACCAGGTAAATTCTTCAAATTCTAGTATGATTAAAACCTTGCCAATTATCTGCTTGAATCCTGTCTCCTATGGGCTATTGACAACACCGCAAAGGAGGTGAATTGAGGAGGTTTTTGCTTTTGGTGTTAGGATTTCTTCAATCTTTGTAACACTTGAGGGTCAAAAAAGGAAGTAAAAGAGTTCTAATTTCTCTATATTTCTAACTGATAATTTGATAGTATTTTTACATGTCATCTCTTTGGCCTATTTGGGGAATGAGAGGTTCCTATTAAGTGAAATGTCAAGGTACCATAGTCCTTTAAGCACCAAATCACATGTTTAACTATCTTTATAGGTTATAGAAAACACTTGTCTGCCTTATTAAGCACTGTATAAAAACCATAATCATTGTCATACTAAGGGTCATCGTAAGAGACCCCAGATAATGCATGGTGATTCAACACGCTGATGTGTCCAGACCCTATATTGAGATGTGTAGATGTAGCTGATCCTTCTCTAAATGGCCCCAGGACGCTGCTTAAAAAACCTTTTTAATAATAAATTCTGGTGACTGTTTTGTAAGAAGAAATTTTCTCTTTCATTTTTGTGTCAGGTTGTGATCTCTCACTTATTTCTGCTGGCAATAGGTCTCTTTCAGAAATTCCTCCAGTCCCGTTCCTGTTCTATGACTTCTAACGTTACAGTGGCTGGACAGATGGATCCCAAAGCAGGTTAGAACTTACTTAAGGGTGATTAGGTGGAGGGCTACTCTCCTAGGGGCAAGCAGAGGAAAATGGTAACTGGAATTGGTTATATCTGATTTGGCTAATTTTCAAAATACTGGATTTTTTCCCTGTTCCAGGTAATTGAAGATATTAGAGAGACAAAATCTACAGCAGTAATGTGTTCCTTCAGTATATCTGAATACTCAAAGTAACTAACACAATCCTAGAATGAATCCCTACCCTCTATTTTTTTTAGGCTGTGAGGATGATCATTGCTTTATGTCGTACTCTAAAAGGAGAGAAAGAGAGAGGGAAGGAGAAGGAATAAACATGAACCTCATTGGAGTTTACTATTGGTCCAGGGCTCAGGTTTCATCTTTTAGAGATTATTTTTATTATTCTTTTTTTTTTTAGTTCACCCAGAGGTTATGAGATTCTGGAAGACTGAATCACACTAACTATGTTAGTTTCTTATTGCGGCTGTAACAAATTATGACAAATCTGGTGAGTTAAACAACACGAATTTATTATCTCACAGTTCTGGAGGTCAGAAGTCCTAGCCGGTCTCACTGTCGGCAGGGCTGGCTTCTCCTGGAGGCGTGCTCTTGTCTTTTGCAGCTGCTGGAGGTCACCTGCATTCCCTGGTTTGTGGCCCCTTCCTCTATCCTTGACACCAGCAGCGTAATGTTTTCAAATGCTCTGACTTTCTGATCTCAGCTTCCATCTGTCACATCATCTCTGACTCTGGCTCTCCTGCTTCCTTCTTTTAAGGATGCTTGTGATTACATCGGGTCCACCTGGATAATCATGGATCTTCTCACCATCTCAAGAGCCATCACTTAATCACAACGGCAAAATCCCTTTTGCTGTGTGAGGCTACACAATCATGTGCTCTGGGATCAGGATATGAGCATCTTTGAGGGCCTGTTTTTCAGCCTCTCACACTAGCTAAACTTAGAATATGCTGATTTCAAAATCAGAATGTCGAGTTATAATTTTAAGATATCTGGTGGGATAACTGGAGCTGCCTCTTTTGTTTAGGACACTTTCCTTTTCCAGGTCATGTTTGGAGCTTGCTTGGTGAGCATAGATTACACCAGAGAATGGGGCCCTTTGTACTCTATAAACTTCTCTGCCATGGTAGGCGGTAGTGGCCTTTAGAACTGATTTTCTGAATAGTTCTTGAGTTTGATACCCTGAAAACCTGAGACTTTTTGGTTTCCTTGTATCATTGAATCCCACACAAACTATGGCCTGCTGTGATAACATTTCCTTGTGTACAAATAATGTGATGTACCTGTGTTAACGTCAATTTTCATCTATACCCTAGAGGTGGTAGAAGTACTACCTGGAGTTTAGGAAAGCTGTAAGATTAGAGAGAACAGTCCCCACAGGACTGTCTTCACCTCAAACAGCAGCTACATTTTCTGGGGTCCCCAGGTCCTAGAAATTCAAGGGTCCCCACAGACTCCCTCAGGTTCAACAATAATTGGCTAATATGACTCATAGAACTCAGTGAAGCTACAAGCCCAAGATTATGATTTTTTTAATAGCAAAAGGATACAAATTAGAACCAGCCCAAAGAAGAGCTACATAGAACAAAGTCTGGGAAGGTTCCAAATTGGAAGATTCCCTGGTCTCAGGACATGTTACCCTCTTGGGATTGCCAACTAAGGAAGCTCACCAAAGCTTTGTTGTCCAGAGTTTACTGAGGCTTCATGGTGTAGGCATGATTGATTGAATCATAGGCCCCCTTCCATCCAAAGAGGTGGGGCTGATAACCCATTGTTCAAAGCTCCAACCCTGTAATTACCTGACAGGTCTTTCTGGTGTGGCCAGGCCCCACTCTGAGTCATCTCATTAGCACAAACTATCAGGTGTGGTGGGAGGGACCTACCATGAATAACAAAGATGATCCTATTGCTAGGGAAATTCCAATGGTTTAGAGGTTTACCCCCACTCTCCCCAAGAACTGGATAAAAAACCAGACCTCTCTTTAGGTGAGGTCAAATTCCTTACTACACAAGTACTTTCATCAGAATCCTCATTCTAGGAGAAATAGCATTTGAAGTACCATAAGGAAGAACCAACCTTTTATTACTACTTCAAATATCTTGAAATCTACATCAAGAGATTTATTAATTAGCAACTAGTAGTAGGAAATAAATTTTCACAGTAAAATGAGTGGTTTTCAAAGTAAGTGACTGGTTAAAAACATTGGCAGGAGCCTAGTGCCTTTAGCAAACAAAGTGTAGGACACAGCAAGCCCAGTGATTAGGGAATGTCGGTGCTGTGCTCAAGATTTAAAGCTGGGTTAGTCCCACATCAGGCTGCTTTCTGCTACTTTGCACTGCTTCTCAGAGGATGCTGACCCTTCACGTGACTGAAGTTGAATAGCCCTGTCTGCAAAATAAACTTTAAGTTTCTTGAGAGTAAAACTTTCATGTAAGATGCTTGTTGGAGTGTCTGAAGGCAGAAAAGGGATTTTTCCAATCTGTGAGAATAGAATAGAATAGGTTTCCTGATTGTTTTACACCTGCTTGCCAGCAAATATTTGTAGATTTGTCAGAATTTGGACAAAGACGTGTTTTCTTTATAATTTACCTCCTGGTACTGACAATTGGAGGCAGGGGCCTGTAGCTCTGTATCAGGAAGGATGGACTAGTAGGTCACTGATTCTCCAACGTTAGCAAGCATCAGTGTCATCTAGAGAGCTAGCTAAAACACAGGGCCTCACCCCCTGAGTTTCTGATTCAATAAGTCTGGGGTGGGGGCTAAGAACTTGCATTTCTCACAAGGTCCCAGGCAATGGTGATCTTGCTGGTTGAGACCACACTTTGAGAGCCACTGGGTTAGGCTCTCTGTGATCCCCCAAATTGCAATGTCTTAAAACAGCAAAGGTTTATTTCTCATTCAGACAACACATTCGGTGTGGGTCAGCGGGGGCTGTGTTTGCACTATGGCTGACCACACTTGGAGAGCCAAGCTGATGGAGCAGCCAGTAGGAGCATCACCAGTGCATTAAAAAGAGTTCTGGCAGGTTGCACATTGGTGCTTAAACTCATTGGCTAAGACTGGTCATGTGACCTCATCTAGCCAGAATAGTGTTGGGAAGTTCAATCCTACCTTGTGTCCCAGGGGAAAGTAATCTGAATGTTTGTAGTACTAATGATTGCCACAAACCCTTCCCAACTCTACCCAAAGAACCCCATAACAGCAGAGCAGTCAAGTTGGTTTAAGCCCATTCACAATACTTGGCCATGATATAGCTGATGTAATCATGGCCTAGCTACCTTAGTTATAGTTCAGTCTTCCCAAGTAGAATTGAGAATCATGCTAACCTCACTGGTACCATATATAGAAAATATTTCTAACTTAGTTCCTTTTAGGTATATGGTTAACTCTTCTTCCTCCATCTCTTCCTTTTCCTTTATTCTTAGATTCATTTGCAGGAGTGACGTTTTTAGACTCTCTTCTTAAATTTTGGAGATAGACTCTGTTTTGGAAGTCTGCTTCCCTGATGTGCTGGCTGCAACCATTGTCTTGTTTCCCAGTTGCTAAAACAAACACCATGCAAACAATGGACGTTTTCTGGCTCCTGGTTTTGAGACTAGGAGAAGTCCAAAATCGCGGTGTCAGCAAGGTGATGCTTTCCTCCCAAAGACTGTGGCATTTAGGTGCAGGCGGGTGGCAGTCCTTGAATTCTATGTTCTGGTTGCTCCCTGCATCTTCTCTTTCTGTATCCAATTTCCTTTGCTTATAAGAACTTCAGCCATATTGGATTAAGGCCCACCTCCTTCAAGCTGGGTATAACAACTAATAACACCTTCAAAGGTCCTATTTACAAATGGGTTCACATCCACAGGACAAGGGGTTAGGGCATGGCTTTTGCGGGGGGACATGATTCAATCCCCAACAACCTTCCCTCTAGAACCCCAAAAGATATGTTCTTTCCACATGCAAAATATATTCTATCACAGCATCTCAAAAGCCTTAAGCCATTTTTAGAACAAAGCTAAGCACAAAGTCTCACTAGAATTAGTATGGGTGTGGTTCAGCCAGAGCAACATTATTTTCTATCTGTGGATCTGCAGCAATGAGGACTAGAATGGTCACGAGCATTTCCTCCTTGCTTTGTTAAGAATGTTTGTATATTTATGTAAAGCACATATCTTTGTTTTCTTCCCCATCTTACCTCGTTGCCATATAACATAAGTTGTATTAACTTTATTTCAAAGCAGTTAAGTTACAGAATAACAAGTTTAAGAGTGAAAATTACCCAAAGACCCTGCGTCATTTTCGGGGGAAAGTGTTAGTGCATTTCTGATTTCATAGAAGACAGATGAATCATGTTAGGTGAAAGTATGACTGTTATTGTTTTTATTTAAATATGGTTTAAGGAGATGTGTATGGGTGCCAAACTGACAAACGGTAGACTGTGATGGTTAAGTTCATGTTTCAATTTGGCTTGGTTATGGGGCCCAGTTGTTTGATCAAGCAAGCACTAGCCTAATTGTTACTGTGAGGGTAGTTTGTGGATTTAAATCATGAGTCAGTTGATTGCATCTATAGCTGATTACATCCACAGTCAACAAAGAGTATTGCCTTCAGCAATGAGAGAAGTCTCATCCAATCAGTTGAAGGCCTTAAAGGAAGAACTGATGACTTCAGCAGTCAGAAAGAAGAATTTCTATCACTTCTTCAGCCAGCCAGCTTCTCCTGGGGAATTCATTGAAACCTCCATCAGATTTCCCAACTTGTGGCCTGCCTTAATGAAAGTCCAGCTGGCCAATCTTCACGGTTGCACGAGCCAATTCCTATAATAAATCTCATGATGTTTACATACATACATACCATGTCAGTTCTGTTTCTCTGGAGAACGTTTACTAATTCATTCATGATGAGACCAAATCTTGATTATTTAGGCCATGCTTTGTGCCTGCGTCCCTCTTTGCCTCCCTCCCTTCCTATCCTCTCTCCCTCCCTCCCTTCATTTCTTACTTAGCTTTGCCATCAGTTTTGCCCTCTGTGAACCTAGAATAACATAACATAAAGGTTTAACCTAAATTTAACTTTTGGCTCTGAAAAGATTTTCAAGACACTTCCCCAACTCATCATTTCATATGTAGTCCTGTTAAACACTGTCTTCTTACAGGTCCCTAATTTTTTTTCGGGCCAAACAGAGGGAGAGGGTGGTTATATCTTCAACAAAAGACAAACTCTAGGGGAAACTGGAAGGGTGAGCACTGCTTGTTTTGCACTCTTCAGTTCGATCATTTTAGTTTATCAGGTAAATTAAACTGTCAGCACATCTCTGAATCCAGAGGACATTGGTATGGTGTATAACTCAAAGTATTGCTCAAGGCTAGAACCACTGTGCAAGCTTTAATTAAGCAGGACATTCAGTGGCAGGTGCTGTAGAAGCAAATACTGTTATTATTAATGTTAACTTTTTCTGTGAATGAGGAAAACTCCTGGATGCATTATATCACAATTTTCTTATTAGTAACAAATGCTCTAGATATCCCCCAAAGCAGGGTTACAGAAATCAGTTAATTTAGTGCAGTATAGTTTTTAAGAAACTTTCCTACATGGCTAAAATTTTGTTTTATTTTCTTGCATGGTTTTCTAGAACTAGAATAGCTCTGCCTTTCAGATGGAACTGATTAATGAGCACTGCTATGGTTTTTGGAATATTTCAGGTTTCTTGGGTGTGTTTTAGGCCATAGGTTGAAGCAAAATGAGTAAAAATCATGATTGCTTTGGATTTTATTGTCAGAGGAAAAGAGGCATTTGTCAACCAAATAAGTGTTTGCTTTTTTTTGTTGTTGTTGAGATAATCCTGGAAATAGTTTTAGCAAGTCAAAGCATTTTGGCTTGTGCAAACTATTATTTATGTTCTCATATATTAAAACTCTCTTAAAAGTTTTTAAAATTGAGTTTGTCTGCTTACCTATTGCAAAGATTGATATATTGTTGTCTCTTACCACAAGCCTTTAAATGGGAACAGATAGGGCCAAATAATTTGTGTTTACCCCAAGGCTTAGAAACCAGGCAAATTAGATTATTTTCAGTTGAACCAGATTTTCAGGTAGGGCCTACCTGCCTGGATTCACCAGAAGTCCCTGACAGAGCTGAACTCTACCCTGGGGGTGGAGGCAGGTGGGGAGAGAGGAGCTCAGTGATACAGAGAAGCAAATTTTCCTAGAGGACATGCCTCCTTTTGCAAAGACGTAGGTTTCTCAAACTACAGTATTCCTGAAATATTAGTTGTGTGTGGGTTGAACATCTCATCAAAGCAAATTCTCTTTCCCCACCCATGGGTTACTCTCCCTCTACTTTGACTTCTGCCAGCTGTTGAGCACCTGGCTCTAGAGCAAATGGTTTGGCTAAATTCAAATGCTCCACTTAGTAGCTGCTTGACTTTGGGCAACTTACTCAGTTCCTTTGTGCCTCATATTCCTCAATTGTAAAATGAGGATAATAAGAGAAACTATCTCTTAGAGTACTTAGATGACTAAAGGATATAGTAAGCAAAGAGTTGCTTGAACAGTAGCTGGCAGAGGTTAAACAGATAGTATACGTTGACTATTATTTTTTAATCCCCGTTTTTCCTTCTTCTGTTAATAAATAAATAATCAAGCAAGTGTACATTATCCTCCTCCAGGTATAAGAGGGCAAGACATGGTCGAGCTCATAAAGAAACAGAAGACGGAGTCTTGCTGTAAAAGAATTCAAAACAAGTGGCAAGGTGAATCATAAATATAAGTGAGGATTTAGCAAATATAAGAGAGAAATAAATTCTCAGTACATCAGTTCTCAAATAAATACTGCAAAAGCTGTGCACCAAAGCAATTCAGGATAGGGAAAATGACTCTGAATGAAATGGTCTGGAAGGCTTTACAGAGGAAGAATAACTTGGATAGGTATTGGGGAGGGAGATGGTGGGGAGGGGATGGGAAGTGAATATAAGAGTATTAGGTAGGGGCAATTTTAAGAGTAAAAGCTTAGAGGCAAAAAAGTGTAAGATGTGTTTGAGGACTTGAAAATAACTTAGTTTGTTGGCAGGGAAAGTACTCTTGATGAGTATTTAGAGAAAAGAGTGAGCTAGAGTCATTTTATGGAGGGAAATTTTCTGGTGTATGGTGTTAACATGGTCATTAACACAATCTACTCGTAAACATAATACAATACAAGGCCACAGACATGGCAAACTCTCAGTGTAAACCCTTTCACATCTCTCACAGCTTCTTCCATAGCACTTCAAGCTAAGCAGATATCGTATGGTATTTACCTGTTTTGAAAGATTGTTCATTCTTGGCACTATCCATTTTAGGCCTATGGGAAAAACTCATTGATCTGGCAAAAGAAAATATTCAGATATGGATCAATAGGTAAGTACTTATATTAAATTTAATTTTCTATTGAAATGTATCTGTTGTTGTAACAGCATATCATTTTTTGGGGGTGCTGATGATAAAAATAATATTGAGAAATTTGAATAATTTATATATTATTTACGTTGTCACATCTTTCATTGAACCCATCAAAACACTTAAAGATAATTTTCATCTTTTAGAATGGGATTATATTATGTAGATTGGCTGTGTAAATAAAGCATCTAAAACAGTGTATATAACCCAAGTGTCAAAGTTGATGTTTTGCAAGATTAAAATATTTCCTTCATAAAATATCCAACTAAGCTCAGGTCTAAGGGACATATTCTTAATGACAAATATTTTTTCTTTAAAAATTTATTTTAATGACCATAATTGTGTGAGAAGGAAAAGGAAAATAAAGAAGGAAAAGGAAGGAATAATCCAGTGAGAATAAAATTGGGTTGATAGGATGTCTTGAATGTGTAGGGACTTTAATTCTAACTCTGCAAGTAATGCTTAAGTCTGGAGCAGGGAATTAAATCCATTTTATATAGTCAGGGTTCCAGGTGGTTAGGCCTACGTTATCTCTTTTCCTGTTTCTGTAGCATCTAACATCACTTCCAAGCAAGAATAACTGGACAGGTTAGAAGAGTCAGTTTGGTTTGTCAAAGGAAAAAATAAAACAAAAACAAAAACAAAACTTTTTGACCATTTAACTATGTACCTAACATAATTCTGTGTATCTGTGCAGGCTTAGCTGCATGACAGTCATCCAGTGAGCTTGTTAAGATAACAGTCTCCTGGGTCTCACCCTCCCAAATTCTGAGTCAATAAATCTGACACAGCTTTTGGAAATCTGTATTTTGTAAAAATCCCTTCTAAAAGGCATCAAAGATGATTTTAAAATGTGGTTAGGGAGTGGATGTGGCTCAAGCAATTGGGCTCCTGCCTACTACATGGGAGGTCCTGGGTTCGGTTCCCGGTGCCTCCCGTAGAAAATGAGCAAGACTGAGAGCTGGTGTGACAGGCAGGCGTGGTGAGCTGATGCAACAAGATGATGCAACAAGGAGACACAAAGAGGAATGACAATGAGAGACATGACAGAGCAGGGAGCTGAGGTGGTTCAAGCAATTGAGTGCCTTTCCCCCACATGGGAGGTCCCAGGTTCAGTTCCCAGTGCCTCCTAGAGAAGATGAGCAGACACAGAGAGCATACAGCAAATGGACACAGAGAGCAGACAGTGAGTGCAAATAAGGTAGGTGGAATAAATAATTAAAATAAATCTTTAAAAAAGAATTTGGAAATTGTTGATGGAATGGGTTCTTGTTTTTTCACAGGAAAGAATTCAAGGACTGAACTAGGCAACAAGATGGTTTATTGAAGAGTGTTAAAGTATTGAACAGTGTTAAAAGAAGGAAAGCAAGGAGCAAGTGGATGGGGCATGTGCTGAGAAGAGCACAGGTAGCCTCCAAGCGGAGAGCTGTCTTGAGGGGTTGTTAGATGACATCTTATAAGTCCTTGGGCAAGGGGTGTGTTACTGGATAAGTTAGGCCGTTGTTTGCGTAACCTTAGGCTTCTATCTCTTGTAAGCATGTGTCTTTCTCCAGAAATCTCAATCTTATAACATGTTATCGGCTGCTGGTCTTTCTGCACTGTAGGGGTCTCTGACTCTCCACCTGGCCCTGATTTCTAAATAAGTGACTCTCCATCTGCTGCAGACCTCTAGATTCCTGCCCCAGGTTTCTAAATATCTGATTCTCCACATGCCCCTGGTTTTCTATTCTCCTACCTAAAAATTATTGATCTTGACACTACCAAAGAACTATACCATATAGTCTTTTGAGAAGGCAAGACCATTTGTGGAAAAGCCAATAATACAATATATAACTGTATTAGTCAGTGTTCTCTAGGGAAACAGAATGAAGAAGATATATATAATGTAAATATTATATTATGAGATTTTTAAACGGGAATTGGCGCACATGTTTGTAGGGATAGTCAAGTCCAAATTCTATAGTGCAGGCTACATACTGGGAACTCTGATGAAGGTTTTTGGTGAAAACCCCAGGAGAAGCTGGCTGGCTGAAGTAGAGATGGAAATTCTCCCATCTGACTGCTGAAAGCATCACTTCTCCTTTAAGGCCTTCAACTGATTGGATGAGACTTCTCTCATTGCTGAAGATAATCTTCTTTGTTGATTGTAGAGATAATCAGTCATAGCTGCAATCAATTGACTAATGATTTAAATCCATGAAATACCCTTACAGTGACAATCAGGCCAGTGCTTGCTTGATCAGACAATTGCACACCATAACCTGGCCAAGTTGACATATGAACTTAACCATCACAACAGCCAAACCCAAAATTCCATGGTTTGTGTTTCTAAGTACTAGAGGCTGTCATAGGATTGAAAGACCATTGTGGACTAGAAAGCTGGTCCAAGTTTCATGGATGACCAGAGGCTTAACCGGAGTCTAAGAGAAGCAGTAACATTTGAAGAAGTCAGGAAAGGGGAAAGGTAATTCAGGTCTGACAAACACTAGGGGGCATGGCTATGAGTTGGTGGGAGTCAAGTGTGGGTGCTAAGGAGACGTAGGGTCCAAGGGGTCAGATTTTGGAGGGTAGCTAATATAAATTCCTAAGAAAAACAAAAAAACACACACACACACACAAAGAGGAAAAAATAGTGTCTAGCCTCTACCCTGGCAAAATATGACACACTAATCATATTTTTAAACTTTCTTTTGTGGTTTCTAGAAGGCAAGAGAGTCACATTCCCTCAGTACAAACTTTCATGGAGTCCAGGGCAAACCATTTTCATGCTAGGATGAGCGTTCTCCTATGTTCTGATTACTGATGTCCTTCTGGGTTTTAGATATGTGCCACTTTGAACCACTAAGACCTAAGAGGTGTTTTTCTCACTTTGGCATTGACTTCCTAGGTCCAAAAGCCTTGTTTGGCTCATGGCAAAATGGCTTTCAGATTATTTTCCATTTGCATTCATCTTCAGGACCTCTAGCTCCCATTGACACCCCATTATTTTTCTGTTTGTCTGCTTGATTGTTTTTTACTTTCTGGTCTCCAGCGTCAACCCTGACCACTGAGGTCATGGGATCCTTAAATGATGCATTATCTTCTTGGTCCCCTCTGGACTCTTGACTTATTTATGGGATTATGGAAGCTGAATTAGGAATCAATTATGCTTAAACTTAGCTGTTTAAAACAACAACAACAAAAAACTATTATTTCACAGTTCCTGAGGGTCAGAAATCTGAGAGCTTAGCTGGGTGGTTCTGGCTCAGAGCCTCTCATAAGGTTGCAATCAAGATGTTGGCAGGGGCTGCAGTCATCAAAGACTTGACTGACGCTAAAGGACCTGCTGCCAAGATCATTTCTGTGTTATCAGCAGGCCTCAATTTCTTGCTGGCTGTTGTCAGAGACTTCGGTTCCTTGCCTCATGGGCCTCTTCATAGGGCTGCTCATGATGTGGCAGCAGAATTTCCCCAGAGTAAGTGATTCCAGAGAGAAAAAGGGTGTGAGCCAGAGATCATCTAAAGCAGAAGCCACAGCCTTCTATAACCTGACCTTGGCAGTGACATCCCATGACTTGTGTGGTATGCTATTGGTCACACAGACACACCCTGCTACAATATAGAAGCGACTAAATAAGACCAGGATGCGCGGGTCCTTGGGGGCCACTTTGGAGGCTGGCCGTGGCAGGAGCCTTCACCCCAGTTTGTTTGCCAACACTCCCACAGCTTCATTTCTATCTAAATGCTCCCTGCGTGAGCCTTGTCTCAACATGACACAGGAGAGACACTGAGAAAATTATCGGAAAGTTCCATATGTTAGCTGAATGCCTTTTGTATACTAAAGGCCATAGTGGGTACTGTGGAGGATACTAAAGCAATAGGAGATGAGCTTGTCCTCAAGACTTTTATGATACAGTTGAGAAAACAGAACACACTAGAGTAGTTAGACTCCTTCTCATGGTATACTATAGAGACTCAACCGTAGCTTAGGCAAAATGGAGACTTTACTGGAAAGTGTGTGCAATTACAGGAAGGGCAAAGGTGCAGAGAGCTGGATCCCAGGCACTAATCCCACAAGGACTCTTCCTAACCATATCTCATGTCTGTTACTTTCTCTGTATTGACCTCATTCACTCAGACGGGCTGCTTTCGCATGGAGGCAAACAAGGCCTCTGGAAGCTCTTGGCCTACATCTTGCAGATGTACTACGTAGGAGGCACTAGGCTGACTGTGTGTAGTTCTAAATCTTAAAATGTAAGGGACAACCTCTGATTGATCCAGCCTGGTTCAGATACTGATTCCTGGTCCAATCAGCACCCATCCTTTCCTTCATCCACAGGCATTTGCACTATGGCAGACACTGGGCTGGATGTTGGAATTACAAAAACCAAAATAAAAGGCAGGTTACCTGCTGAAGATATGGTGGCGATTGGGAGACAGGGGCAGGAGGCTTGCGAAGCTCATTTGTAGGTCTGAAGCTATTTCAAATTGATGACCCTGCTCCAAGCAATTCTGCCTACTAGGGGGGGATAGTGAGAGTATGAGTGAGTCTGTAGGTTGTGTGGGGCTCTGTACCATTTCTATTGCCTTATTAAAATTCTGTTTTTCCTCTATTCTTTTATTTATTTGGAGCTTCCCTGCTCTGTCTCTGCTGCTTTTTTAGGATGCCAGTTCTTGGCATCAGAAACTCATTCTAGACTGTGTTCTGAGTAAGCACTCAATTTCTAACAAGTTATAATAGTTTCTGACAAGATCTTTCTTTTGAACAAAAACGTGAGACAGCAAAAAGGATAAAAGTGTCTTTGTTTTCATGATGTACAGTCAGTATGATAATTAAGAAATTGATACGTAGCTCAGCAGCATTATCTGAGCTGTTAGTCAAAAGGATGAATGAGGGTGTGGGTGTGTTTGTTTCCAGATGATAGGTGGAAGTTCTTGAGTCAATGTTTCTCTTAATGTTTCCAGCCAAGAGCCAAACTCTCTGCTGAGTAGACGTGTTTTTCTGAAATGACACTCAGTGTGAACAAGTAAGTGGTTCCCTCAATAGTGTGATATCAAGGAAGAAATAGGATCCTGACTCTAATTTCCTTAATTCCATGGTAGGTATTGAAATGCTTTTGTCAGAGAGACCAAATATTTTATTGTAAGGTTAAAAAGGGGCAGACACAAATATTTCTGGAAGACTTAGGACTCTAATGTAAATTCATATTCATGATGTAAATAAAAAATATTAAACACATTTTTGAAATTTTTATTGGATGAGGCATGTGCATGGGTATGAGTGTATGTGTGTGTGTATGTGTGTGTGAATAAGATTTGGCTATGGACCCCAAACTCTAATACATGATTTTGTCTAATGTGATTCTGATCTTAAATTCTCATTCTATTTCATGCCACATAGAATTTATGTCTTTGAATGGGAATTCTGTCTGCAAAATATAATTATAGTGGAGCAGATGTGGCTCAAGCAGTTGAGTGCCCACCTCCCACATGGGAGGTCTTGGGTTTGGTTCCCAGTGCCTCCTGAAGAAGGTAAACAATGAGCAGGCAATGAGCAGACATCAAGCAAAAACAATGGGCAGACAACGAGCAAAAACAAAGAGCAGGCAATGAGAAAAAAACAAAAGAGCAGGGAGCCGATGTGGCTCAAGCATCTGAGTGCCCGCCTCCCACATGGGAGGTCCTTGGTTTGGTTCCTGGTGGCTCCTAAAAAAAAAAAAGCAAAACAGACAATGAGCAGACAATGAGCAAATAACAACAACGAGCAAACAGATGAAGAAGCCATCTCAGCAAGGGGAAATATATATATATAATTATAGTGTCTGACATTAGACTCTCTTAGAATATTTAATTCTTTGACTATTTATTTTAACAATTTGTCTGGACAGAAGCATTCTGTGAGGTAGGGTCTCTCAAAACTTATACATATATATATATATATATATTTTTTTTTTTTTTTGATGTCCACAGAACTTTATTCATAATAACTAAAATTTTGTACTTCTCAGGTATTGACATGTGGAATATTAATAAACAAACTGTGACTTCTTTATCAAATATAACTTTACTTCATTTTTAAAAAGGAACAGAATACTGATGCACCCAATTTCATGAATGAATAACAAAAAATAACATTTGAGTTAAAAAAAAATCCTTGATTAATGATGTAAATTATATAAAGGTTTAGAACAACAAAAATGTACATAAGGTAAAAAACTTATATTTTTAAACAAGAACATACTAATTAACTTTTTTCCTCTCAAATATCTTGTTCAGAAGCAAGGGAAAATTCAACATTCCTCTCAATGTGATATCTTTAACGAGGACATTATCTCCTTCAAATGGGAATGTCTGGGTGCAAATCAAATCAGATAAGGCCTGTTATTTATTTTAAAACCCTTTAAGAACACGGTCAATTAGAGACTGTTGACTAATATGCACGTCATTGGGGTTTCCAAGAAAGGTCTCAGTAATACGGTTTTAGAGCTTATGGTAGGGTAAGCTCTTTTTAAAGGGACATTTTTTCTTGGAAATATTTGATTCTCTTGTTAGTCTCAAACTCCTTTGCTTACAGATATTTCAAAGAAATCCGAGCCCTACTCAGACTATTTCCATAGAATCAATCTATCTACATTTCTTATATGGTTGCCTGGAAGAAGGAATTAAGTGAAAAAGGCTTCATGACACTTTACCCTGCTCAACTTAACTGACTTCATATTAATAGTACACCAAATTTTTATGAAAGAATGACTCCATTAATTCATTTATTCAGCAACTACTAATTGAGGGCCTACTATGAGCAAGTACCACAGTTAATGAGATAGGTAAGTTCTCTACTCTAAATGACAAAACACAAATATACCAACAAATACACAAATGAACACCAGATGCTGAGAATTCGCCCAAGGTGATGGGTTAGCTAGCAACCGGCTCAATACCTTGGTTGAGAGCTAGAGACGGTCAGTATTTTAGGCGAGGTAGTTGGAGTTGTCCACACCTTAGGAGAGGCGGCTAGAGATGCTCTCTTTTAGGAGGAGCCAGTAAGCAGGGCCCACGTGACTAGAAGAAGATAGACTTGTGAAGGTCTAGGAAGAGCATTAAAGGCAGAAAGAAGAGTTACCCCAAAGCCCCAAGCTGGCTATGAATTTGGCATGTTGGAAGAAGAGAAAGAAGGTCCATGGGATGAAGCTCAGAGAGAGAGGTTCAAACTGTGGTTCTGGCAGTGGGCAGGGCCTAGCTCACGACTACCTTTGTAGATCAAGATAATGAGTTTAGGTTTTATTTTAAGTGCAATGAAAAGCCATTGGAGAGGTTTTAGGAAAGCAATGGGATGATCTAATTTAATTTTGCTCTGTGGAAAATAGATTATATGAAACAAGAGTTGAAGAAGGGAAATTATTAGAAGAGAATTATAGTAGGTTAAGCCAGTGGCTCCGATGCAGAGTACACATGGTCTAGAGAGTATGTAGGATAATCTCTTAGCAGGCAGAAAGAAAATATTAGATGTGTTTATATGCATACATAATACATCCATATACATACAACTGAATATGTTATATGTGTGTATATATACACATATGTATATATTTTAAACATCTAATTTTTTTCTATTTGCTTATTATAATATATGTAATATATGGATACCATAATACAAGTATTATCTATAAATAAATCAACATACATAATGGGGTGTGATCAAATGTTTTGGAGACCACTGGTCTAACTTAAAATGAGGTGACTTGGATTTGGCGGTAACAGTGGAGACGGAGAGGAGTAGATGCATTGGGGGTGAGGTTTGAAGGTACAAGTGACAGGACCTGCTGAGGAGTTGGGTTGTGCTGGACACAGTCTGGGGGCCATGAGAACATGTGTTCCTCAGGACATGGCCCAGCCCCCAGGGAGCCTGGCAGCTCCGCTGGGGGCCACAGCGGTATTTTCTTTACCCAGGACTGAGGATGTAATAATTTTCAAATTTTGGTTTACTTGCTACTTTTGTACCCACTATGGTTCACTGTTTCCCAACAGAATATTAATTCCCCTTCATTCTAGAGCCATCTCTAGATTACCAATCAGATTATGCTCTGTGGAGTTGTGTTCTATTGAGTTGTGTTCCAGGGGAACCATTCATACAGAATATCAAGATATACAGTTCAGAATTATATAATGAAAGGCTGCTGTGTGTGTATGTGTGTTTTCAAGAATCTTTCCCAGGAGAGTAACTCTCATTTATTTATTTTTTTATTTGAACGAGGGTCTTTACTTGAGACTCTAGAAACTAAGGAACAATTAGAGAGTAACAAGCTCACGGTATGGCTAAGTGCTCAGGGCTCACCTATGAGAAGCAGGATTCATGCGGGACTTGGAATACAGATCTGAAGCTCTCATTTGTTCATATTAAATATGATTATAATAGAGTGTAACCCAGAGGAATGGTGATTTCCACCTGTGATCTGTTTTGCTCTTTTCCAGGCTTGATGTGGATCATAATATCTGCTTATAAGATAATCCACCCATACCAAAGGCGTCAGTTAGCAATATTAAATATATTGAAATGTTGGGCCCAGAAGATACTTGTCCTTTCCCAAGTCGTCTCTTGCATTCAGAACCTTTCCCTCATACAGCCCTACTGTATGATCAGCATGTGGCTCTTAAAAACCCTCAGCCTGGCTTTGCCTCTCTCAACCGCCTTCATCGCACAGCATTGTAGAGGAATCATCCCTCTACGGGCACTTCAAACTATCTCCTGGATGCACCCAATCCCTCACTGACATGGAATTCATGCCCCAACTTCTATAAAGAAAAGACTTTGTCTATATCGCCACAATTGATGATAAGATAAAGTGAATTTTGTGTTCCAAAATTACCGACCAACAAATGAACTTTTGTCAATAATCTGTATTTATGAATGTAGCTAGCCATCAGTTAGCTTGCGAAAGTGCAATGTGCTCTACTTGTCTTGAGGTGTATAACATAAAATTCATCTAAGAGACAGGAAAATTATCTTTCATAATGTTATAGCATTTCAGTGTGGCATGGAAAATCAAGCACTCAGCAAACAGTTTTGTTGGTTAAGTAGATGATTATTCCAGGACATTATAGTAGGTTAAACCATTTTAAATAAAGACATAGTCATTATTTTCTAGTAAAAAGCACGAGAGGAACTACCTTGCCATTCTGTTGTTGTTGGTAGGAAACTAAGGCCTGGGTTCTTTGTTTGGGTCTTGAACATTTGGAAAACAATAGAAGACAAGGTTGTGTTCTAAAAACTAGGAAAATTGGACATATTCACACAAAATGACTCAAGAACCTTAGTGAATTCTGTTGATGGTTAGAGGCCAAGCAGAGAATTGACCATTTATCTTGACAACTGCTGTTTGTCTGCAGTCTGATTATAAAAACCACAGAAGCATGACAGTATTGGGGTTTGAGTGAAAAGGTGAAAATAGAGGTAGAAAAGTGAACATCTTCAGGGGGTGGGCATTTGTCATGCTTTCTGACTGCCTCCTTTCTTTTTAACACACTTCCAATGTCTGGAGAATTTCCCACCTGTGTTAGTTTCCTATTGTTGTGGTAACAAATTACCACAAACTTGGTGCTTCAAACAACCCACATTTATTCTCTTATAGTTTGGAAGTCAGAAGCCCAAAATCAGTCTCATCCAGCTAAAATCAAGGTGTCGCCAGGGCTGTGCCCCCTTCTGGAGCTCTTGGGGGAAAATCTCTTTTCTGGCTTTTTCCAGCTTCTGGTGTTCATCTGCATTCCTTGGCTGGTGGCCCCTTCCTTCAGCTTCAAAGTCAGCAGGGTAATATTTTCAAATCTCTCCCTTACTCTCTGGCCTCTGCTGCTGTTGTCACATCTCTGTCTCTGACTTAGGCTTTCCTGCTTCCCTCTTATAAGGACTCTTGGGATTTCATTGAGCCCACCTGGATAGTCCAGAACATTCTCCCCATCTCAAGATCCTTAATATATTCACACCTGCAAAGTCCCTTTGGCCATGTGGGGACGGAGGTGACGATGTATTTGGGAAGCCTTTGCCGTGTCTGCCACACCATCTTTCAGTTTCACAATGCTGAAGCGCACTTCTCCGGCCTCCTTTGCCTGGGCTGGGTCTAGGGTAAGGTGAGTGAGGCACTTATCTTGGGAGAGAAATTCAAGAGGGCAACAAACAACACAGTAATCAAGGTAAATAATATTTTAATGCAATATTTTAAAATACAAAGATTAATTTCAAAATCCTGTGATGGACAAAATATCGAAATTTAAATAAAGGCAGGATCAGCATTTCAGAGTTTTCCTTTTGCTTTAGGCTACCGTCTGGCTTGGCATGGCACTGTCCTTTTCAGCGACATAGTCATTAGACTATGCAAATGAGGTACATGTATGCTAGAATTTGATTTGGAAAGAGTAACCAAAGGAAGCAAGTGCTGCTTGCAGTTTTCAAGCTGGCTTTGTTGGGAAGCTGATATCTGGGGGAGCAGAAGTGAAAAGCGTGGCTGGTCTCAGAGGCCTGAGCTGTATGCCTGGGTCCCTTTGCTTTTGAGACAATGTCAGTAATCTGTGGGCCAGAAAACTGTGTAATTTAGGTTTTGCTCCTGGTTACATGGCCTATAAGCCTATTCTCTGACCTGAGGATTCTTTGAGCTACCTATTACCCTTTACTAAATTCTTTTTCTTCAAGTAGTGAATTTACTGTTCTTGCAACTACCAAGCCTGAATAATGCCATTTATGATATTAAAGACCCCCTATTTTGGTTGGTGTGGTGGTTTCAAAGTATATATACCCCAGAAAATCATGTTCTTCAATCTAATGCTTTCCTGTGGATGTAAACCCATAGTAAGCAGGGACATTTGATGAGATTACTTCGGTTAGAGTGTGACCTACCTCAACCAGGATGAGTTTAATCCTCTTACTGGAGTCCTTTATAAATAGAATGAATGCAGAGACAGAGGGAAAGGAAGCAAGAAACGGAAAGCAACAAAACCCAGAAGAGAAGGGAGAGACCAGCAGTGCCGTCATGTGCCTTGCCATGTGGCAGGGGAGTCCGGGATCTCTGGCAGCCAATCTTCAGGAAGTAAAGCATCACCCTGATGATGCTTTGATTTGGACATTTTCATGGCCTCAAAACTGTAAGCTTTAAGGTAATAAATCCCCATTGTTTAAGCTGAAACCATTTCAAGGTTTAACATGAAAGTGCTATAATAACTGTAAGGTTGTGTAGCCAAGCCAGAGCCACAGGCAGGCAGCCATATTAAAGGACAGCATGTGGTTCTTAATCAAGGAAATTAAGCATATACACCTCATCTAAAAACCCTGATCCTGATATCCTCTAGAAGCTAAAATTAAAGTCTTTGCACCTCTGTTCCTCACTTGGACGCTCCCCCAGTTGCAAATTAACAACTTATTCAGGCCTTTATTAGTAATAAGAAGGAATTGATTTTATCTTTGCTCACTGAATAACAGATCAATTCCTGCTGGAATCATATATGAGATGCTGGAAGGTCCTGCCAGAGTTGAGCCTGGGTGCTCTCTGTCTCTCTATGTGAGTATTCTGATACAGGGATCTGGGTCCTGAATTTCAAAATTTCCAAGTCTATTGGCAAGTTCTTAGCTTAGTTGGTTTTTCTTTCAAGGGTCAAAGATGGCATTGTGATAATTTACTCCAGGGGATAGCAGGCTTTCATAGCTCCATTTTCTTCTTTTCAGATCTTTCCTTTTGTAACATCTTCCTTGTCTTCTTGTCCAAACTCAATTGAACTGACTGTATATTAGAATCAACTACGCATTTGGCAAATAATCCCTTTAATAATATTTAATAACAATAATATTGATTGTTATTGCATTTCTAATCTCTGTCTAGTAGAACATAGCAGAAAATAACATAAAAAATAAGAAACTGTCTGATTATGTACTCGAGGTGAAATGTGCTATCGGCCTCTTTTCTGATAGTTTGGACAGTATCTCATGACATTTTGGCAAGCTTGGAGGCAGTGAAACTTAGCTAAAAAGAGCTATTAGGTTTTAGTCATTAGTACTTATCTCCAGTGGACTGAAATTGTAGTTTACACATGCATGATCCAGTTGTCCTCTAGTGGTTCTGCTGTACTAACCATTTTCCTTCCCCTTATTTCTCCCTGTATTAATCGGGGTTCTCCAGAAAAACATAACCAACAGGATATATATATATATGAATGTGTGTAAATATTATGAGATTTAATATAGGAATTAGCTCACATGACCATGGGGATTGGCAAGTCCAAAATCCATAGGGCAGGCTACAAGCTGGGAACTTAGATGAAGGTTTCAATGAATTCCCCAGGAGAAGCTGCCTGGCTGAAGTAGAAGTCTTTCTTTCTGACTGCTGAAGCCATCACTTTGTCCTTTAAGTCCTTCAGCTGATTGGATAAGACCTCACCCATTGCTTGAAAGCAATCTCCTTTGTTGATTGTGGACGAAATATGCCATAGATACAATCAACTGACTAACAATTTAAATCCATGAAATGACCTCATGGTTACAATGAGGCCAGGGCTTGCTTGATCAAACAACTGGATATCATAACCTAATCAAGTTGACATGTGAACTTAACCATCACAGTCTAACCCTTGTCAACTTGGCACCCACACACATCTCCTGAAACCACATTTAATCTCTGAATAAAAACAATAGGTTCTTGTGGTGGTTTGAAACTGTATGTACCCCAGAAAATCATTTCTTAAGCTTATTCCATTCCTGTGCGTGTAAACTAACTGTAAGTAGGAACTTTTAATGAGGTTACCTCATTAAAAGTAACCCAGGGTGGATCTTAATCTTCTTACTGGACTCTTTTATAGGTGGGATGAATACAGAGAGAGAGAGAGAGAGAGAGAGAGAGAGAGAAGCCACAGAAGCAAGAAGCTGAAAGCACTGAACCCTGGAAGAGAAAGGAGAGACCAGCAGATACTACCATGTGTTGCCATGTGGCAGGGGACCCAAGGATTGCCAGAAGCTGGTCTTCAGGAAGAAGGCATAGCCTTGATGATGCCTTGATTTAGACATTTTTGTCAACCTCAAAAACTGTAAGCTCATACATTTCCATTGTTAAAAGCCAACCTATCTTATGATATCTGCTTTCAACAGCCTAGGAAACAAAAACAGTCATATTTTCACCTAACGTAATTCAGTTCTCTTGCATACAACTAGAAATGTACTAACTCTTTCCCCAGAAGAGATGCAAATTCTTGGATATTATTCAATCTTAAACTTGATATCCAGTAATTTAAACACTATAACATAAAGTTAATACAACACATGTTATATAAGGGTATAAGATGGAGAAGAAAACAAAGATGCCTGCTTTATATATTATAGTATATACAAATATGTTCATAACAAAACAAGGAAGAAATACATATAACCATTATAGTCTTACTTCTGCAACTGGTCACATAGATGTAGCTTGTATTTAAAACTACCTTCTACCTCTACCTACTTTACCGTGAACAAGCACCTCAGGCATTCGTAGTTCTTTGCCTTGGGAGGGTGACCCAAACCTTCATTCCTGAAGGATCTGGGCTTTTATTAGTCCTGCCTGGGTTGGGTTTTGCAGTTTTCCATTGATTTTAATCACAGGGCATGGCAATATTGAGATGCCCTAAGGTATGTCCTGTATTCCAGACAAACTCCTCTTTACCTCTATTCCAGCTTCCTGGCCACTAAAACAAATATCATTCAATGGTTTGGCTTAAACAATGGACATTCCTTGGCTCAAAGTTTTGAGGCTAGGAGAAGTCTAAAATCAAGGCATCATCAAGGCAATGTTTTCTCTCAGAAGACTGTGGCATTCGTGGGCTAGATGCTGGTAATCTTGGCCCTTGGCTTTTCTATTACATGGCAATGCACATGGCAGCCTCTCCTGGCTTCTTGGTTCTGTTGACTTCCAGCATCTTCTCATTGCTTTAGCTCTAAGTGTGTGAATTTCATTTTGCTTATAAAGGACTCCAGCAATAGGGTTAAGACCCGTCCTGATTCAGTTAGGCCATACCTTAACTGAAATAACCTCATCGAAATTTCCTATTTACAACAGGTTTGTGCCCACAGGACTGGATTAAGTTTAAGAGCATGTTTTTCTGGGTCGCATTGCTCCAAGTTGCCACAACCTCTATTTCCCATTGATAATCAGGATCAATCACTACAGCCAATACAGTAATTCCCTTTTGTGCCTATTGATTCAAAAGCATGAGGAGCCCATGGTAGCCAGGTGGAAGTCTTAACATCCAGTTCAATGGAATCATTGTTGTGTCTCCTGGTGGAAGCATTCCTCCTTTTGGAACTAAAACTCATAGCCAACAGAGTTTAAGGTTATGGGGACAGGAAACAATTTTTTTTCTGGTGGCTCACTAAGGGTAATTGTGAGTGGTGCCATTCTCATTTCCATTCCTAGCTTCCTGAACATGTGAATCCTAGCTATGGAAGAAACAGCACTATAGAGTAGAAGCTGATTTAGAGCATATACATCCTCCTGGAGAATATTGCCCAGCCCTGTGAGGTACTGCCACTCAGTTAGTGATGTAATGAGTCTTCAAAAGACTAGTCCACCATTCTATCAATCCAGCTGCTTCAGGATGATAGGAAACATGGTAAGACCAGTGAATTTCATGAGCATATATCCATTCCTACACTTCATTTGCTGTGAGTTGAGGTAGGTTCCTTGATCAGAAGCAAAGCTGTGTGGAATATCATGGTTGTGGGTATTCTTTAAGACCACAGATGGAAGCTTTGGCAGAAAAGCATTATGTGCAGGGAAGGCAAATATGTATCGGACTATGTGACTACTCTGGAAGGAACAAAATGCTGCCCTTCCATGATGGAAATGGTCCAATGTAATCAGCCAGGTATGATAGTAGGCTGCTTACTTGAGGAATGGTGCCCTATCAAGAACTGAGTGTTGGCCTCAGCTACTGGCAGATTGGGCACTCATCAGTGACTGTAGGCAGCTATTTTAGTTTGGTGAGTAAAAGTCTATATTGCTGAGCCCATGCATAACCTCCATCCCTACTCATGGCCACTTTATTAATGTGCCCATTGGCAATGATAGAAATGGTTGGAGTAAAAGACCAATTGATAACCACAGAACAGGTCATCCTATCCACTTGATTATTAAAATCCTCCTCTGTTGAAGTCACCCTCTGGTGAGCATTCACATAGGACACAAATATCTTCATATTTTCACTCATTCACCCCCAGCCCCAGACTTCTTTGTCAACGATTTTCCAATTGTGTTCCTTCCAAGTCCCTGACCATCCAGCCAAACCATTGGTCACAGTCTATGAATCAGTATACAATGCATCTCTGGCTATTTCTTCCTCCAAGCAAAATGAACAACCAGGTGCACGGTTTGAATTTCTGCCCACTAGGTGGATTTCCCTTCACCACTGTCCTTAAGGGATATCCCAGACAGGGGCTGCAGTGCTGCTGCTGTAAGCTTTTGGATGGCACCTGTATATCATGCAGAACCATCCGTAAACCCAACACAAGTTTTCTCTTCCTCAGTCAACTGATTGTAAGGAACTCCTAGAGAGGCTATAGCTGCAGGTTGTGAAAGAGAAAGTAATGTGGCAGGAGTGGGGGTCATGGGCATTTGGGCTACTTCCTTGTATATCTTATTTGTGCCTTCAGAGCTTGCTTGAACTGGATCTCACGTATACCACTTCCATTTGATAATAGTGTCCTGCTGTGTTTACCCAGCTTTATGATTTGGTGGATCAAACAATATTCAGTTCATGATGAGCAACTTTGGTCTCAAGGTAACTTGGTGGCCCTTGGCTAAACGTTCAGTCTCTACTAAGGCCAGTAGCAGGTAAGGCCCTCACCACTGTCCTTCAGGGATGTCCCACAAAGGGGCTGCAGTGCTACAGCTTTCCACTTTCAGGAGGTATCTCCATATTATGCAGAAACATTTGTAAACCAGACACAAGTTTTCTCTTCCTCAGTCAAGCAATTGTATGGAAGTCCCCAAAAGGTCATAAGCTGTGGGCTGGGAAAGAGAAGGTAATGTGACAGAAGTGGTGGCCATGGGCATTTGGGCCACTTCCTCATGTAACTTACGTGTGCCTTCAGGACCCACTTGAGCCCTATCTCATATAAACCACTTGTACTTTATGACGGAGTTCTGCTGTGCATGCCCAACTTTATGGTTTCGTGGGTCAGACAATACCGAGATCATGATAGGTAACTCAGGTCTCATGTTAACTTAGTGGCCCGTGTTTAAGCATTCAGTCTCTACTAAGGCCCAGTAGCAGGTTAAAAGCTGTTTCTCTAAAGGATAGTAGTTATCTGCAGAGGATGGCAGGATTTTCTCTAAAATCCTAAAGATCTGTACTGTGATTCTCTTATCAGAGCCTGCCAAAATCTCCAGACAGCATATTTTTTTTGCCACTGAAACTTCCAGCCTCATTGGATATACTGTTTCATATGACCCAAGTGGCTAAGTAGCTTGCATGGATGTCTGGAACTGTTGCAGAGCTTCCTCTTGTTCTGGTCCCCACTAAAATTAGCAGCTTTTCAGGTCACTCAGTTAATGGGTCAGAGTAGTACTTCCAAATGAGGACTATGTTGTCTCCAAAATCCACAGAAACCAATTAGGGGACATGCCTCTGTTTTGGTTGGGGGAGGGGGCAGATGCAATAACTAATCCTTCACCTTTGAAGGGATATTTCAACATGCCCCACCCCACTGGATGCCTAGAACTTTCACTGAGGTGGTAGGATGTTGAATTTTTGTTGGGTTTGTCTTCTACTCTCTGACATGCAAATGCATTACCAGTAAGTCTGAAGTAGTTGTTACTTCTTGCTCACTAGGTCCAGTCATAATGTCATCAATACAATGGGTCAGTGTGATGTCTTGTGGAAAGGAAAGGTGACCAATGTCTCTGCAAACTAGATTATGACATAGGGCTGGAAAGTTGATATACCCCTAAGGTAGGACAGTGAAGAAATATTATTGACAATGCCAGCTGAAGCAAAGTGCTTCTGGTGGTATTTACTAACAGGTATCAAGAAAAAAACATTTGCCATAGCAACAGCTGCATACCAGGTGCCAAGGACTGTATTGATTTGCTCAAGCAATGATACCACATCTGGAACAGCAGCTGCAGTTGGAGTCACCACTGGTTACGTTTATGATAATCCACTGTCATCCTCTAAGATCCACCTGTTTTCTGCACAGGCCAACAGGAGAGTTGAATGGGGTTATGGTGGAAACCACTACTTCTGCATCCTTCAAGTCCTTGATAGTGGTACTAATCTCTGAAATCCCCCCAGGAATGTGGCTGTGCTTTTGATTTACTATTTTGCTAGGTAGAGATAATTCTAGTGGCTTCCCCTTGGCCTTTTCTATGATAACAGCCTTCATTTCACAAGTGAGGGAACCAATGTGGAGATTTTGTCAGTTGCTGAGTATGACTATTCCAATTATCCATTCCAGAATTGGGAGAATAGCTAGAGAATGCATTTGGGGACCCAATGTGAGATTGAATGGAGCTAAAATTCCATTGATCGCCTGACCTCCATAATCCTCTACTCTGATTGGTGGACCACAGTGATGTTTTGTGTTTCCTGGAATTAATATCACTTCAGAACCAGTATCCAATAACCCCCAAAATGTCTGATCATTTCCTTTTCCCTATTACACATTTATCCTGGTAAAAGGTCATAGGTTCCTTAGGAGAAAGTAGGAGGAAGATTAATAATAAATTTTTGACAGTGTAGAAGGGTCCTTCCCTAAAGCAACCCAGCCTTCTTTTTCTTCAAGGATTTTTGGGTCTGCAAATTATCTCAAGTCTGGGAATTGATTTAGGAGCTAAAACTCTGTTTTTGTGATTTAAGTTAGATTTTTGTTCACTTGACCTAGAACTCTTCTGCTTCGTGGGCTCTTATCAATAAATTCAGTCTGATCTAATTTTATGTTCCTTCCTCCATTATCACACACCCTTAATATCCATTCCCGCACATATTCTTGTGATTTCTGCCTGTAAAACTTGGAAAAATCATGTAGTTCTTTTGTAGTATAGCATAACTCTTCACATCATTCTTTGTACCTCACCTTTCAGGGTCTGTTGGGACTTCAGTCTAGATATAGGTCTGGAAGAAAAGGCGGTGGGTCATAAGACAAATTATCAGTGCCTTGCAAGCATTCTATAGAAGCTTCATGTGAATAAGGTCAATCTTATCAGATGGAGGTGAAAAGGTTGTTTTCTCAGGGGAGGCAGTTACAGGTTTATCAGGACTAGCAGGGTTAATCTCTTCAGGTAGAGGCAAGGTGGTTGATTCCTCAGGGCAGACCCTTACAAGTTTATCTGGCAAAGAATCTAGGCTTTCAATCCCCACTTCTATATGTCCTCATTACAATTTTCAGCATCCCATTCCTTCCCAATCAATGCCTTTACTTTTTACATTATTTTTTTTTAGAAAAAAAATCAATTTTATTGATACATACTAATAAAGCATACAATTCATCCAAAGTGTGCAATCAATGGTATTTGGTATAATCACATTGTTAGAGAAAAACAGCGTTCACCATGCTGAGACTGATGATTGCAGGTTGAAAGTTTATTGGGAAGCTTTCCCAATGGATGGGTCTGAAGAATAGACTTCAGTCCCCCCTGGCACAGCGGGGTTCTGTAGAGAGACTTCCGTCCACTCATGGAAGGTGGTGGATATGACTTTATACAGTACATCAATAGGCGGGGAAACTGAGTACAGCCTGGGGCCAAATGGCTAGAGGGTAGTTGGCTAGGAGGTAGGGTATTCTTGGAATGTGGGACGAGTTGATGGTGCCTGGGCCAGCAGATGTAGGCCCTTATCTGCTCCACTGCTATATGGCTCCTTTGTTCATTCTTGGGAGGGGATGAGCTGCCTCCTAGCCTGTGGGCGATGGCTTGCTCAGTCAGTCAAGTGGGGTATGGCTGGAGGCTGCCTTTCTTCAATTTATGTCACAGGGAAATTGATTCACTGTTTTATGACTTGTTAATCATTGCAAACCTCGTAAACCTTTAAGTACAACACATAGTTGTACTTTCATCACTTCAATCATTATTAGAGCATTTTCACTATTCCAATAATAAAAATAAACAAAAAAACAGACAAACAAACAAGAAAATTCCTCACCTCTCATTTTCTCTCTGTTTCCCCTGCTGTACATAGCTGCTATTTCTGGCTATTCTTGCACAATTATTTATTTGTTTATTAAGCAGTTTTATTGAGATATATTCACCTACCACATGACCTATCCAAGTGTATAATCAATGGCTTTTAGTATAATCACAATGCTGTACATTCATCATCTTAAAAACTTTAGAACAATTTCATTACTCCAAAAACAAAGACTCCATACCCCTTAGCATTCCTTTGCCCAGCCCTAAATAACCACTAATCTAATTTCATCTTTCTAAGTTGATTTATATTTACATTTTATGTAAATGGAATCATACAATATGTAGTACTCTGTGTCTGGTCTCCTTCACTTAGTATAATGGTTTTTTTTGTGGGGAGAGGGGGCCTGATAGTAACCTTTTGTAGTATTAACTCACATTTGTTCATCTTCAAAGAAAAAAGGTCTTATATATACAATTTTACCGATATTCATATTTCACATAATATACTTATATTTCACAAAATATATTAAGTTCATAATAGTGCAATCATACAGTATTTGTCCTTTTGTGTCTGGCTTGCTTCACTCAAGGTTCATCCATGTTGTTATATGTTTCACAACTTCATTTCTTCTTACCACCACATAATATTCCATCGTGCATATATGCCACAATTTGTTTATCCATTCATCAGTTGATGGACACCTGGATTGTGTCCAACTTTTGGCTATCTTGAATAACGCTGCTATGAATATCGGTGTGCAGATGTCTGTTCATGTCACTGCTTTCAGTTCTTCTGGGTATATACCCAGTAGTGGTATTGCAGGGTCATGTGGCAAATCTATATTCAACTTCTTTAGGGACTGCCAAACAGTCCTCCACAGTGGCTGTACCATTCTACATTCCCACTGACAGTGAATAAGTGTTCCTATCTCTCCACATCCTCTCTAGTACATGTAGTTCCCTGTATTTTTAATAGGGGCCATTCTAATAGGTGTGAAATGATATCTCATTGTAGTTTTGATTTGTATTTCCCTAATCGCTAGTGACGTTGAACATTTTTTCATGTGTTTCATTGCTATTTGTATTTCCTCTTTGGACAGTTGTCTTTTAAAGTCTTTTGCCCATTTTTTAATCAGATAGTTTGTCCTTTTATTGTTGAACTCTCCCCAGGGCTTGTTTCTTTCTAGGCTCAGCTCCTCTGTTCTAGCCACAAGGTCAGCTGTAGACTATCAGGCTCATCTCTTTTCTTGGGGCTGTGTATATGGAACATCTTCCTGACTATCTGCTTCTGTGTGTCCACTTCTGTGTGAAAGTCTGTTTTATCAGCCCAAGGGGTCTGGGACTTGATGCTGAGTCACACTCTAATGATGTGGTTGGATCAAAGCCCTAATTGTAACATAATTTAACCAGACATCTCAGCTGAATCTAATACAATCAAAGGGTTATCACACCAGAGCAACAGACCAGTTTACAAACATAATCTATATTTCTTTGTGGAATTCATATATAATATCAAATTGCCACAGTTGGGAATTTGATTTACATTGCAATTCAGCCACTTGTACAATAAGACTCTAGGTCTGTTTTTCAGAAATCTCAAGTCTTTAGATATAAGAAAAAAGATTTTCTTTCTAGGTACACACAGAAACTTTCATGTCCTTCATGTGGTACTTGAGCTGGAAATTTGAAGACTTGAGTTCATCCCTTTCTTTAACAACTGTATCCAGCATATTAGGAAACAACTATCCATATCAGTACACCTTTTAACTCCACAAAACTCTCTTAAATTATCAGATACATTGTCACCCAGTTCTTTTATCTTATAAGCATTTGAGTTGCAATATCCAATGGTGATATTTTGTGTATCTCTATTGCCAGTTCATACCTTTGATTATCAATGCCACCTTGATCATTGGAAATAGAATCATTAGTGGCTTTTAATCTAATCAGATTAGAGAACCAATTCCCAAAACCCCAGAATCAACTCAGAAATCTCCTTCTTAAGATTCTGTTTAAGGGGAGTAGGTATATTTCAGTTGTTGAGTGCCTGCTTCCCATGTATGAGGTCCCATGTTCAATTCCCAGTATTTCCTAAAAAAGAAAAAATTCTGTTTAAGAACCACTCTCAGTAGCAAAATCTATATTAGTCAAGGTTCTCCAGAGAAACAGAATTGACTGGATTTATATGTAAATATATGTAAATATTAAAAAATTTATTATAGGAACTGGCTCATGCGACTGTGGGGATTGGCAAGTCCAAATTCCATAGGGCAGGTCACAAGTTGGGAACTCTCGTGGAAGTTTTTTTTTTTTTTTTAATATTTATTTTATTTATTTATTTCTCTTCTACCCCCCATACCCATTTCCCTCTCATGCAAGTTTTGATGAATTCACCAGGAGAAGCTGGCTGCCTGAAGTAAAGATAGAAATTATCCTTTCTGACTGCTAAAATCATCACTTCTCCCTTCAAGGCCTTCAACTAATTGGATGAGACCCCTCTCATTGCTGAAGACAGTCTTCTTTGTTGACTGTAGATATGAACAGCCATCGATACAGTTAACTGACTAATGATTTAAATTCATGAATTACCTGTACAGTAACAATCAGGCCAGTGCTTGCTTGACCAAACAACTGGACATCATAACCTGGCTAAGCTGACACATCACAATGTCCATCCCTTTCAACCCTGCAGTTACTAAACTTTAAGGTGGTTTAAGACAGACTGGAAAATAGGCCAATATAATGTATAACTGCGGTCAAACCATGTCCCTTCCACACTGAAGTGATATGGAAAACAACCTTTTATCTCTTTCAAGTAAAACTAACACATGTTTATTTATTGGGAGCTGACAAAATGCCCAAGACTGTCATAGGTATTACCAGAGATAGAATAAAAGCTCCAAGGTTTGCCATCCATAAACTTACAATCTAATTGGAGAAATTCTTATTTAAGAAAAAATATGGAATAAGATATGATAGCATGGAACCAAATAAAAAAATTATGGGCTACAGAGTATACCATATATAATTTAGGAATGCAGGCCAGGGAAAGAGAAGACCATTTGGGAGCGCTTCCTTGGTGGTAGTTCCCATGTAGCCTCCCTCCCTACCTGATAGCTGAAGGCATTAGAATCTGAATTAAAGAAGGCTAGAATCCATATAATAAATAGGTGGTTATTAGCTCAGATTTGGTCAGGAAAATAAGAACCACTTTAGGTCTTCCCAGCCAAGAGAGATTTAATGTGGGGAATCAGATTTCAAAATTGTTGGAAAGGTTGTAGGAGCTGGAAACTATCAGCCCTGTGGTAATCTATACCCATCTGTCCTCAAGATTCTGCATAAGAGCCTGTGGCTGTCTGCTGCCACTTAGCCCATAGCCCAAGCTGTCTTGCAAGCACTACAGGAGCCTGCAATCACAGCCAAAGCCAGAAAAAGAATGGTTCCTACTTTCCTTGCATTGTTTAATGTCATATGAGAGCCTCATGTTGGCAGAATCTTGACTGGAACCCTGGTGGCAAAGGAATCAGTGAAATGTAGTTTTCAGGCTTCAAGCCCCCACCAAGAACTAACAGACAGCATCTGGCAAAAGAATGGTCTGATGCAAATGCTACTTTAGAAATATTTGTCTGGTAGTGGCCAAAGTGCTCTGTCTCTAGTAATGCTTTTCCTTTTCTCTTCTAACCCATACTTTACCCCATTATAATTGCTTTGGGTGCTGGTTTTGTCTTGTTATTTTCAATCATATTATTCTTACATACTTGTTTTATATGTCTTAGTTTTATCTCCCTAACTGAATCTTTAAGTATTGAGTATAGAATGTAATTTATTAACAAATAATAGTGTGCCTGTACAAGACAGGAGACACTATTCAATATGCTAAGGACAGAGCTGTTGAGGCAGGAGCTAGTACTGCATGTTTGAGAAATAGCTAGGGGTCCAGTGACGGTAGATAGGGGAAAGCAAGGAGAAAGTGGTAAGAAATAAGATCAGATAGGTAAGCGGAGAAGAGAAAAGATTATATAAGATTTTCATGTCATTTGTATGTGCCATAAGGAATTGGCTTTATTCTGGAAACATAATATGTTTAACTTCAATCCCTGAACTCAACATCAACCACTTCAATCATTGTATCTTTCTTTTTCCCCTTTGTATTTTAGTTTTCTTTATTCTCTCTGATGTGGGTCTATACCTAGATTTAGTTTTTCCTTTATTAAATTGTAAGAACCACTTGCACAAATGATGTATAGATCATTTATTTCTGTAGACAGGTTGCCTTAGCAACAGGGCAAACCGTACCCATTTCAGCAAAACCTTATCTATAAAGCAGTCTTGCAAAAGAGTAATGTTTACATCATTAAACATCTGATATGCTTTTCCTCTGTTCCTTCACCAAGGTAATTCTTAAATTGTTAATTCGGTGAATAGCAGTTGACTGAATGGCTCCACAGGAGTGGAGTCTAAGAAAGTTTGATGATAGAATGATCCTTTTCCGTCATAGTAGACAGCCCCACATTACCATAATCTTTTGGTTTCCTAGTTACACCTATCCCTTCCAGGCATAGGCATGCAGGGTCCATGTTGAACAACTGGCAGCCATTTACACTGGCTGGTATCCATTACCTAACAAGCTTTGGACAATAAGGAAGTTGTGTTTGGCAGGGAAATAGAGTGTAATACAGTTTTGCCTACTGGAGTCTATGAATGAACAGGTATGTGGGTTCCTGAAGGGGCAAAACAAAGTAAAATAAATACACCCCAAATGTGGCAATTTGAGATTATGTATGAACCCCAAAAAGAGAGGTTATGTTTGTGAACTGGTCTGTTTCTCTGGGTATGATATGCTTTGATTGTATTAAATTCAAAGGTTTAAAATTTACTTGGTTAAGTCAATTTAAGGCTTTTGATTCAGCCATATCAGTAGGGTATGACTCAGGGTTGAGTCCCTGCCCCTTGGTGGGCTGAAAAACGGGCATTCACTCAAGAAGACACACAGGAAGAGAGAGAGCTCCATAGATATTGAAGAGGAGAGAACTTTTTCAGTTTTGATCCTGGAGCCCTAGGGAAAGATGAGCCATTCACCCAATAGTTTGCAGCTGAGCAGCTGAGTAAGCCTGGAAAGAAATGAGCCTTGTGCCAGACTGATATAGGAAGCCCTGAGAGACGAGCCCTATGCTAGCCTACAGCTGAGATGGGAAGAAGCTGGGCCCACAGAGCCTGAAGAAGAAGAAAGAAGGAGAGACCAGGCAGACACCGCCCACCATCTTGCTTCAACACGTGGCAGCTGACTTTGGTGAGAAAGTACCTCTTATGGTGCCTTGAGTTGGACTCTTTAGGGCCTTGCAACTGTAAGTGTTTATCCCAAAAAATTAACCCTTTATAAAAGTCAACAGATTTCTGGTACTTTGCATCAGTACCCCTTTGGCTGACTAATACACCAAACCTCTCAGGTTAAAACTTAAGGGAACTCACACCACTGAAATAGATCAGTAAATTTATGGCAAAACAGGTACATAAATTAAGATTTTTTTCTTTCAAGGTGTATCTCTTATCCAAAATATTAATGAGACATCTAAGGAAGTTCAAAACAAGAGATTTCGTTTTGATAGTTCCAGTGTTCTAGAAGCAATTTCTTTTTTTAAAATGTGAGGGGATAAAAAAAGAAGTGAAAGCTGGATGTAAAAGAAGTATGGCAGCTAGACTAAAAGTGATTCCCCTCATTCTGGAAACTTCCTTATCTTTCCTTCTTTCTTAATTTGTCATTTTCTTAATTACAACACTTTTATATGGGAAGGCCATTAGGAAGCAGGGAAGAATATTTAGTAAGTTGATGCATCAGAATTTGCTTCAAATTATTTTATATAGTATTGTCAGGTTAAAAAAATCATCTCATATCTTGACTAAAGATATTAAACAGATATTAAATTTCCTGGGTAAAATTAAAATCTTCTTGTGTAATAAGAGACTTTTTGGGGTAAGATAATTATTAATGCCTTTCATTAATGTGGTATGGTTTGCTTAAAATAAATGATGATTGGCTTTGACAACATAGGTGTAAAAAGAACTGAAATCAATGAATTAACCAGTATTGGGGTTTTGGTCCTGCAGAGATGTCTTACTGTTACTTGTCTGGTTATGACGTAGTTATATTTATGTAATTTTCCATGATTGTCATTTTCTCTTGTTAGATGATCTTTTCTTGCAAAGCAGCAACCATGTCTTCTGTATCTTGGTAGCATTCTTTCCTACCTAATACACTCTTTGCTGATACTGAAACTATAACGACATTGTGGAGTCACAAGGATGGACACACTCATTTTGCTTTTGTTTGGATCATCCATTTGTGTCATTGAACTTGGAAAGTATCTGCTGTATATCAGTATCTAAATGAAATTGCTTTGTCTAATGGACATAAAAAGTCATTCAGGTGATGATGTTGTGGGCTTATTTGTATTGACAAAGCACCTGTTTTACTGGGAAAGGCTAATGACTTGGAAAACTTTTTGCAAGCTGGATTAAATGTAGTGTTTATCAAACGAGGCAGTATCATCTTATAAACTTAATGTGGCTGGGGATTCAACCTTGAAGATATCAATTGACAAATATTCCTTCAAGCTGACCATCTAGATAACACTAATAGTTGATGCCCGAAATCATAACCTACTGTAAATTACATGGATTCTCCTGCAAATGGAAACATCCAAGAATAGGGAGCCAGGAGGGAGTGTGTGAGAACATTCACCAGGTCATAGGGCTGTAGTTCAAAGCATGTGGGACAGAACACCTGCATGAAATTTCAGTACCTTAAAAAAGGACGCCTGAGGTTGGGCTTGGTTTAAAACAGATACCAGCTGAGGGATGCAGCTTGGGTTTCTGGTATAGGATGCAAAGCCATAAGCATGGATATTTAGAGTAAGGGCTACTTAAGGAATGGCCTCACAATTGCCACCGGTGGACATCTGGTTGACATCTGGTGCTGGAGTCGAGTTCACGCTCAGCATTATTCCTAAATGTCACCACAAAAACTCAGCTTTGGCAAGCTCAGCCTGGAGGCATTTTGTGACAGAGAGCAGAAAACTGGCAACAAGTGTTTCTGTACATAAGTTAAAATATGTGGTCTTGCAAATTAACATGAATACCACAAACCCACAGTTTTATTATTCACGTAAAGCTTTCTTCTGCTTTCTTGAGTTAACCAGTGAAATTTGGAAAGCCTGACAGAAGATTATTTATACACAATTGGGCAAGCTATGTGTAAGGATTAGAGGGGACGCTTTTGAATGTGGCATAGCATATTAGCCGTTTTCTGCTGACAGGGCTTTTCTGAAGGTCACCATCTCTCTCCTTAGGGACAGCTCCAAGACCTTCACTCTGTGTTTATTCTCTAGTGCTTCTGCTGAATTGATTCCTCCAGTGCCTTGCTTCCTGACCACCTTTTCTCTCTCTACTTTGTTAATTTCTCCCACTCCCACCTGCACAGGTGCTTTCTTCTTTATAGACTGAAACTGAAGTTAGCACCCCTTAAGAATAGCCGTAGCTCCAAAATAATATCATTTTAGGGGATGATTTTGTCAACACCAGGAAACAGATTTCCTGTCCCAACCTTACCTTATCTCTCCTCCTCAGTGAAAAAGAGGGTATTTTAAATCGTAATAAAATATGCAGTCATGCTGAAGACCCTTCAAAATTGAGCAGAAAAGTTGTGCTGGTGGCATGGTTACCTCTCTCTGAAGAGTCTATAGGGCCCTGCTTACTCCTATGATAGATAGATGGGAATGCAAACTCCGAGGACCTTTCCTCCCAGGTTGGAGTCAGGAACATGGCTCTCAGAAGTTCTGCCTAGCAGCATGTGTCCGGGGGCATGGTGGGGAGACACTGGGCATTGGAAAGAGTGGATCAGAGGGATAGAAAGAGAGTGAGATGGGTGCAGGAAATACTTCCCGAGGCCCACGTTAACCAGACTGCATGGACTCAAGGTGCCCTCGGGACAAGTATAGAAATGCTTTTGCTTTCACACACTGTCTTAGTTTACCAGGGCTGCCATGACACATGCCACACACTGGTTGGCATAACAACAGGGATGTATTGTCTCATGGTTTTGGGAGGCTAACGCTCCCAAATCAAGATGTCAGCAAGACCAGGCTTACGTTTTCACCCTGAAGTCTGTAGTACTCTGGTGCTGGCTTGCTGCAATCCTTGGGTTTCCTTGGCTTGCATCTCTGCCTCCCTTCACATGACCATCTCTCTCTCCTTGTGTTTGATCTTCTGGTTCTCCAGTTTCTGCTGACTTCTGGTCTCTGGCTCCTGTGCATTTCCTATGGATTAAGGTCCATCCTGGTTCAGTTAGGCCACTCCTAAATAGGATCTCAAAAGATCCTATTTGCAAATGAGTCCTGCCTTAACTGATGCTGCACCTTCAAAGGGCCCTATTTACAAATGGGTTCACGCCCACAGGAACACCGATTACCATGAAGAACATGTCTTGATTGGGGTATGTAATTCAAACTACCACACACATTTGAATATTTGTGAAGGGCCAGTAGTGAGACCGTTTCCTCCTGAGAGAGGGCTGGGCCTGCTGCACTGCCAGCCAAGGCCAAGGCCAGCAGAGAACTCCCATGTGACCAGGTAGCAGTCTCTGGTGTGGGAGACATACATTAGACATGGTGCTTGTTATACTCTCTACTCTTCTGTCATTTTGCTGAAGTATCACACCCATATTATTAACTGTCTTCTGGAAATATAACTTAGATATATCAATGTTTTAAGGGGCCCAACCTGCTCCAAATTGTATGTATCCTTCGCTCTTTCCTTATTTTGTCTCATGTTCTTGATTCTCAACGGCATCATTCTTCTCCAGTGAAGAAAGAATTATTTTTGCCTCTGCTGTTTCCCCTGATTGCTCCTGTTTATTCTGCTTCAGTTTCTGCAGCTTGGTGGCCTGGTTTATGTCTCGAGTCTGTGCTTTCTTTTCCATTAACTTCATGAATGCCCTTATCCAGGTTTATTTACCTCTTGGGAAAGCCTTCTAACTGGCTTCTTCCTCTTTCCTCTCTATTCCAGTCTCAGTACTTTAGCTAGGCCTGTCTTTAAAAAAATTCCTCTAATCTTGCCATTGCTATTCAAAAACTCTTTTTGAATCCATCTGTCTGGTTTCCAAAGTCCTTTGGTCTAGCATCATTCTCCAGAGACATAACCCGTTTACTCTCATTTGAATGGTTCCTAGTTACAGGAACAAACCCTGCTATTCTTACCTCACTGCTCTTTCATGTCTTCTTCACACTGTCTATTTTCAAAGACAATTTTAAGTCCTTGAGCTCCTCTCTCCCTGCTACTGCACAGGAAGCATTATTTCCTTTGCATTCGTATTGCTCTATCACTTATGTAATGATGCTTGGCACATCCTTATGTGTTTTCTTCCTTAGGACTCATTTATTTACCATGCATGATGACTACTGCATTAGCCCCTGGGCAGATGGTGACAGAAGACACAGCCTACATTCTCATGCAAAGCCAGGCTTCAAAGGCCAACTTCTGATAGCTACACACACCTGGGAACAGAGTGCTGCATTTCTTCATAACCACTAACCGACTTCACCAAGCATTAGTGATCAATATGGAGTTTACTGAAGACTTCCTGGGGAGATGTGGGAGAGTGTGCATGCCACACAGTCAGAAATTTAATTAAATTTCTATAAGGACTAAAACTAGTGTAATTCCCCATCTCTGTATTAAGCAATATGGGGATCAAATGTATTTTCCTGTCCCTGTGTTAAACAGTATTGGGATCAGGCACAGTTTCTTAGTTTTTTAAACAATACTAAGAACAAGCAAAAAAAAAAACAAACAAAAAAACAAAAAAACAAAAAAACAAAGAAAGGAAAAGAAAAGAAAAAGAAACTAACAAAAAGCTTAGGAACGATTTGCTCTTCAAAAAAAAACTCAACAGCTTATTTACTTGCTCATCAGGACTCACCTCACAGTGCTCATCAATCCACAGCTATTAAGTGATCAATTCTGCTCAGTTCCACCCAGTTCCCCACCTTGCAGGACCTGCCTTAAAACCCCCAGGCTCTAAGACACCATAAACATGCTTTCCCCATTTTCCCATTTTGAGACACTGGTAAGCTCCGTCAAGCATTCCTCTTTCTTATTGCAGGAAGGCCACTAAATTTAGTATTGCTTCATCAACAAGTTTTCCTGGTGGTCTTTTGGGAGACTGGTTAGATAGTTTTGCTTCCTCTCCAAGTCCTTCAGTTTCCAGCTTTCTCCTAATCCTTCATCCATGTAGCTCTTAACACTTACCCCCCACCCCCCAAATTCCATTTTCTGAAGCAGGGCAATTTAGATCAGCCCCCCGGCTGGCATGCCCACAGGCCCTAGAGGGCCAAGCACCTGGTAGAATTTGCCCAAGAATTTGCCAAACAGGTGGGTCTCTTTCTAGGAAATTCATATGGCTGACTCCATACTATTACATATTGTTACCTATCTAAGTAGGAATCCGGATGGTGTGGAATCCTCTGTAGAGTCACTTCTCCTCCTTTACCTACTTCAGGAAGATGAAACAGCTGCTTAGCAGCTGCTTAAGAAACTGTAAGTGTAGAATCAGCAGATGGTGGGAAGAAATATTCAGATCTCTGACTCTGCCAATATTTCCTTTTTCCAAGTGTAGGAAAGCTGGTGTTTCTGTGTGGATGTAGATTTATCATGAGGATTACACTCCTCTCCAACCTTCTGGCCCTGTTTTAACACCACAGTATGACAACATCTTGGACTACAAAAAGTTAAAAAAAAAAAAAAAGAAAGGACATGGGATTCTTTGAGATTAGACAGTGTTTCTGTGAGCCTTTTGGAAGTTGATGGATTTCTTTTAAGCACAAACATACTTTTAAAAGTTCTCCATTAGTATAATTTTTTAACTATATAACATTCCATCATAAGTACACTCATTAATTTTTCTTTACTGTTCCTCTATTGATGGACATTTAGGTTGTTAAACATTTTTGTGATTTTGAACGTCTCTGGGCATAAATTGTTGCCTGCATTCCTTATTATTTCCTTTAAGCATGAATTTGCAGGTAACATTACCTAAAAGGCTATGGCAATTTAAAAGTCATTAAGTAATACTGTACATGGGTTTCCCTTTGGAAATTTGAAATGCCCCTTGTGAGATGGATTTATTTATGGCAGAGAAAAAAAAATGCAGAGGTAATCATTGGCATTATTCGTTGCTGACCGTATTTATATGGAAACTGTACTTTTCCTCATCAGTGTCCTAGTTGTTTCTTTGCTTTTGAACAGCAACTGAACTCGGTGGATGACTGTCAGGGTCAGTTTTTTTCCAATGCCAGATTCAAGAGAGGCCATGTGTCTGGGTTTCCTGTTGGGGGCTGCAGGGATGCTGGGCTTCCTAGAGGACACGAATGCCATAGGGCTAAATCCCCTTCTTGTTCTCAGATGGGGCATCTGTTCCCTCTGAGATGCATACTCCTGTCTTGGAATATTTTTCTGTGTTTTCTTTTTATCCACACTCATTATGCTTTTGAAAAGCTGGGCCCCCCTCTCTCCCTTTCCCTTATGTCATGTCGAGAGTGGTGCGTTTTTCTAAATTGTCTAACCAGGCAGAGCAATTAGTGCCCAAGGAGACAGGAGGCTGGCTGCCTTGCAGAATGAATGGCTTTCATGGGAACAGCATTGAAAGCCCTGTACTGAAAGAGGAAATTTGCCAGCGACCTTGGTTGGTGCTGGCCCTCCTGTGCGGTTTTATAGATGTTGCTGATATTTGCTGATGCTTTAATAAACAGCCCTTTTCATGGGGGCAAATCCTTGAAGTAGTTTCATTCCCCACGTAAGCCCTTGTTACCAGTCAGATGCTACAGAACAGAACCGGCTGAGAGTAATCGTGGTTTTGCTGTTCTCTGATAAATTAATTCAGTCATTGGTAACCGCCCTTTCACCTCCTGTGCGAAGGTTTTCTTCAACTCCTCATTCTTCAAATGTCTGTTGATTGGACACTGTAGAGCCAACCAGGTCCAGTCTGGGCACTGGAAATCTCATAATGAATAAGACAAGATCCCATTTCTCATGGAGCCTTCACTGTGGTGGGCGTAGTCAGATAATACACAGATAAATGAACATGAAAAGCATCAGATTCTAGTAAGGATATGCGGAGAGTTAAAAGAGCCTGTTGCGATGGTGAATCTCTTCTGATGATTGGGTGGTCTGGGAAGGCATCTCAGAACTGAATTCTGGACAACAGGACAGACTGGCAGGCTTAGAAGAGGGTAGAGGATGTCAGGCCGAGGGAAGCAGTAATCTTCTTCCAAGGCAAGAAGATTAGTGTATTCTATGTCCAGAAAATCAGAAAGAAGACCAATGTGTGAAGGATCTAATGGGTAAAGGGGCGTGATATGAGATAAGGCTTGGTAAGCAGGCAGGGGCCAAATGGAGGCCTTGAAAGCCAGAATAAGATGATTGGCCTTATACTTAATTTATTGGGAAGCCATCGGAGGATTTTAAGCAGAGAATTGACATGTTTTGATTTCTGTTAAACAAACAAACAAACAAAAAAACGTTCCATTGGTTGAGTGGTAACTATTATGGGGCAAAAACACTAGTAAGGAGCCCATTATTTTTAGGGTAGTCCAAGAGACAGATGATGAAGGATTGGATTAAAATAGTAGGAGTAGAGATGGAAAGAAATGCCAGAATTGGGATATGAACTGGAAGTAGAATTCATAGGTGTGGATGTGGAAAAAGAAAGGGATATGGATAATTCCTAGCTTTCTTGCTCTGTATCACCAAATTGCACTGGCTATCTCATGGTTTCAAAGTCTGTAAGTCCAAAAGACATGAGCAATGCTATGCTTTTTCCTGAATTCTGCAGCATTCTTGTTCTGGCTTGCTGCAATCCTTGGGGTCCCTTGACTTGCGTCTCTGCCTCCTGACACATGGCGATGTCCTTGATCTCCTCCTGCCTGTTGTTCTGCTTTCAACTTACTTCTGGCTTCTCCCTGTGGTCTTCTCTGACCTGTGCTTATAAAGGTCTCCAGGAACATGGAGTGAAGCCTACACTGATTCTGGTGGGTCACACCTTAACTAAAAACAATGACTTTAAAAGGCCCTATTCACAAATGGGTTCACACCCATGGAAACACAGATTAAGGTTAAGAACGTGTCTTCTGAGGGGGTTCATAATTCAATTGGCCATAAGAGGGAAGAGTTGAATGTACTGGTGGATATATTTAAACAATTTAAATTGATCGGTAGTGTAATGCCCACTATACAAGAGAAGGAATGAAGACTGTGTGCGAGCATGTGTGTGTGTGCAGTTGTGCGTGGGCACATTTCAAGCGTAGTAAATCTTGGTCTCAGTTTCAGGGGTCTTCGAGCTGCTTCCATTCAGCAGCTTCCTTACCAGTAGGCAGATGTCAGATGTGTTCTCCATTTCCTTGAGCTAATAGATACAGTGTGAGCAAAATTTTGCAGCAGGGTGGGGTACCCCTCCCTGCTGGGTGGCCACGCGGTGAACTGGCTGCTGATGAAGGGAAGTCCTCATGGGACGAGGGTGGGAAGGACAGCAGCACTGTCCTTGGGCACAGGCAATGCTCATGGGCTCGACTGTGGAAGGGGGGCAACCCAGATCCCCCGAGGCTTCTGAAGGCTCAAGCAAAGCCCCTTGCAGCCCTCCTCCAGCTCACATGGCCCCTTCATGTCCAGCCCTTTCCTTAGGGATCACCAGACCACTTTTTTCTTTATGCTGTTTTATGTCTTTAACCCAGAAGAATTGTTTTCTGGTCTCTTGGGAAGAAATTCCTTCTTCTTCTGGGATGCTTCTTCCAGAGATCTCTTTTATTTTTCACAGCCATTAATGTAATTTCTGAAGGGACTGGGCTTTTAGAAACCAAAAGTTCTGAGCATCTGAGCTCAGACAAACAGAATTCTGCTTGCAGTGGAGTGAGAGGAGGAAGATACTGAGGGATTTTGGAAAGGAAAGGGAAAAACATTAGAGAAAAAGAAATCATTTAGTATCTCAAAAGTTTTAGCCTGACCTATAAGGACTGGGATCTCAATCCAATATTTCCCTTTTTTGCTTTCCCATCAGTTTTTCCATGCTTTCTGTCAATTTTTAGTAAATAACATTATTTTATAAGGAGTTGAAAAGCCATCCAGTTGTGTGAGGAAGCTGTGAAAATGACTGAAGTAATTTGTAGCCAACAGAGAAGCTGTTAAGAGGAAGTATGAACAATAACCTCCAGTTTTAAATGACCTCTTCCCACTTTCCTTCTCTTGGAAGCTTCATCCCATTCTCTAGTTATTCTCTCTCTTTGCCTAGAGCTCATGGTCTCCAGGGTGGGGCATGCTGAAGATTGGAAGGTTGGGAAAGCCAGATGATCTATTTAGGTATGGGAGGAAAAATGTTAGGAATTACATTTAATTTTTTTAAATCTCCTTTAACAATTTTTGTTTTTATTTCTGTTTTTTTTTTGTACATTCACAATATTAGTAACACATTGAGCCTGTATATAATATATATATGTGCTGCCAAAGTGAGCCCCTGCATATAATATGAAAATAAGTATAACTGTACAATAGAAGTGTTTGGGCCAGTGACCCAGAACTCTATATGCTTATATTTAGTTCAGTTTCCTTTCTAAGCATGGTTTCCTAAGGCATTGGCCCTCAACGCCGGGATAGCTTGTTAAAAGTGCTGATTCTTGCTTCTCCATACCCCCAGTGATGCTTCAATTGGGTTTGGGTTGGGCCGAGTAATCTGCATCTTAAGATCCTTCCCAGCTCGTTCTTGAACAGATGTTTGGAAGGGAATTCAAAGTTTTAATTTCTAGTAGCCCATAGCATCTCCATGTAAAATGCAAGATCTGTCATACCCATGATTTACCTGCACATTGTGACTCGCTGAGGGAACTCGCCCTACATTACAATCCTTTGTGTAGGTCTTCTAAATTGAAGCCACACCTGGCCATGTGTTCTTGACCCTGACCCAGATCCTAGAAGAGAATTGAGATTCTTTTATCTATTTACCCACTGTAATCCTTTCGATTCCTGCTTGTACATGTCCTTCCACTGCTCACTGTATTGGGAGTCGGCAGTCATATCTCTGCGTTGTCTTCTGTAATCATAACCAATGTGATAGTGACTTCAGGTAATGCTCCCATTGACCTGCTGTTCCCACCCCAAAGCGAGGTCCTCCGTATCGGACAGATGGCCTTTTACCTCAGAACCTTAATCTTTACATGCAGCTGTGCCCTCAGCAATATTGGCAAGGGCATGATGTAAAAGAGCTAAAGATGTGACTTTTAAAATATTTCTCTTAAGGTCTCTAACTGTGGGATGAATACAGGGAAAATGTCATGCTAAATGTTACATAATCTGACCAGTATTTCCACCATGGAAAAACATTTGCATTTTAGCTGCAGATTATTTACCCTTTCAAAGGAGTTGAGGGGAAAGAAACAAAAAGAAAATAAATGGAGAGTCATCAGGCCATGGGTAAGCAATCATGTCACCTGGTGTATTAGTCAGCTAAAGGGGTGCTAATGTGAAATACCAAAAATGGATTGGTCTTCATAAAGGGTATTTATTTGGGGTAGAAGTCCACAGATACCAGGCCATAAAGCATTAAGTTTCTTCTCTCACCACAGTCCATTGCCACGTGTTGGAGCAAGACAGCTGCCGGCGTTTGCCAGGGTTCAGGCTTCTTAGGTTCCTTTCTTCCCGGGGCTGCGTTTCTCTCTGGGCTTAGCTTTTCTGGTTCCTTCACAAGGTCAGCTGTAGACGATCAGGCGAACGGTGCGCTTCTCTTCTCCATATGCAGATATGATTTCAAGGAGAGATGGAATAATGTAAAATTTTTTATTTTTACAAAAGAGCTTATTCATGTATTTTTAAAATGGATTACGGTAGGGATCAAATTGCTCTGATACTTAGAAAAACAGTTTTATTTTAAAATATCAAAATTTGAATATTATGTCAGTAATAATATCCTTCGCAACCATATGAACCAACAATAAAAAAAATTTTAGATGTCAACTTAAAAATGTGTTATGTAATCAAAAGTGTGCCAGTCTAACCTCTTGCTAACACCATTTAGAGTTGCCGATGGAGCTGTTATTTAACAGGCACACATCCTTCCAATTATTTCTCTGTTTTTACTTTACTGCTATGTTTAAAGCTGTTCTCATGAAATCTTTAGTTCTAATAGGATGGGGGAACTTGAACCCTCTTGCCTACTGAACAAAAGGAACCATAAAAATAAGTACCTGGAAGACAAAGATGAGAGAGGAGAGAATTGATAAAACAAGACCCTGAAGAAGTGATCAGTGGTAAAGAGGGAAGATACAGATGAAATAGAAACAAGCATTGACTGCGAAGACGTGTGTCTTTTTCTCTGTCTCAGTGGGAAGCAAATGAGAAGAAACATGGATACAGCTAAGTTTGGTAGTGATGGTGGTGTAGAAGGAGGGGAGGCGCTATTTAGCTTTTCCAAGGCAATTTACCGCCAATGTTTTTGCCAAAGGAAGAAGCAATAATTTTTGACGGTAAAGCGGCCAGGGGTTGAGTAGGTGGCATGTGAGATGTTAAGGTTCAGAACTACTTCCTTTAGAATGGGAGAGGACGTGAGCCAGAGTCTACTAAATGATTGTGAAATGGCTGTGCCTTCGCTATGGCTATTTTTTCATGAATCAAAGCCTTCCCGTCACACCTTTCTTCTTTCTCACTTCTTTTATATTTTCTGGGCTTGAGAAGAGATCTGACCATCCCCATTTTTTTTTTTCCACAATGAATTTTGCTGAAATTTTGCTTGCAGGAAAGAATCCTGCTGATTTACAGTTCTTTCCCCTAAACTGCTGATCTCTAGCCATTCTTATAGCAGTTGATTCTCTCAGGATTTAGAGAACTTCATTGTTTCATCTTCTTTTTTGTTACCACTGGAGAAGGAAAACCTGCTGAGTCTCTTGTGTGCCTGGTCTGTTTCTTCACCGTGAGTCAACCTGCAGCCTGGTCTGGGGCTTTCTGAATGCCATGACCCTCAGCACTGCATCCATCTGTGTAAATGCTAGAACAGGAAGGACCTTGGGGACACTAAATGAGAACTTCTGCTGAGATGCAGCAGTGGGGCGGAGAGGCCCTCAGGCAGGTCCCAGGCTGACAACTTGAGTCTCAGAGAGAGCCGGCTGCTGGAGTCTGCTAATGGACTGTGCTCAGCCATTTGCTGCTGTCTTTCAGCCAAACAGGACCCTTACAAACCCCCTCTCTGTTTTTGCCTCATTTCCCCCTTTTTTTGGTTGTTCTTCCTCATTCTCTATGCCAAAGATTCACAACAGAATGTTAGTACTAAAAATAGTTAGCAGCATAGCTTCCTCATCACTCCAGGGCTCGTAAACAAAAACCTGGTCTGGATCAAAAGTCTTTACCTTAGCTGCTTTTTTTTTTTTTTTAATTTAAAAAAATTTGCACCCACTGTTATTTTTGGTTGCAAGCACAAACATCTAATATGCATTTTAGATCAACGGTGTTACATAATGCGACACACTTTTTAAGATTTGCTTACACTCTGTCTCCCACACTTGACTCCATCCAATACTTAGTACAGTAATGTACACATCATGGTGCTTAATAACTATCTGAAAGTCAGATTTCTTTTTTTTTTTTGGCATAAAAATCCACTATTAGAGAAGCAGTTGGATCTTGTTACTTTGAACCATTGTCATTTTTAGGTGTGCAGTAGATTGAGTTTGCTTTGATTTGGAAGTGGGCTACCCAGTCAGCTAGCTGCTGCAAAACATGGGCCAATCTTCCACCCCCAACTCCCTAAGGGAAGGGAGTTAGCATGGGGAGGCCCAATCTTAGAAAAGGCTTTCTTATAGGGACGGAGGAGAGCACTCTGTTAAATCTTGGGACAGACTTACCTCGAGGAAAACCTCCCTGTCAAGCTTTTCTTCTTCTTCTTTTTTTTTTTTTCAAGCTTTTCTTCTTTCTTATGTCATTTGAATTTTCTGGACTTGAGACTAGTTCTGACCATCTCTCTTTTTTTTTTTTTTTTTTTAACATCAGATCATGTGGGTTCAAATCATAAGCCACAAATTCCTAAGCGCAAGAAAAGCAGCTTAATTAATTTTTCTAAAAGGGGGCTCAATTCCTATTTCAAGCGTTCGTTCCACTAAGCAGCCCCTCTTCCACTTGCTCCCCACAGTTACCCTTTTTCCTGGAGGCTGCCTCATTTCCCACAGACTTTATGAGCTGCCTCTGCCTGGGTGGAGCCGGGAGGAGTCCTGGCTGTCACCCTCAGCCCTCCTCATCAGCATCTGTTGGGACCCTCGTTCCTGCCTGCTTGTTCTTCAGTGGCTCCTTCAGGTTGCACTTCCTCGGGGCCTCTGGGTCTCAGGCCAAATCCCTGCCAAGTATGACCTACAGAAAAACATGCCTCTGCCTGCAGCCAGGCTGCCAAGACCCACCCACCTCTTATCTGTGTAAGCATCCTGTTTGCCTGCTCACTGTGCTAAGACACTGGTCAAATTTGGGGTCCCGCTGCTTTCCCTTCTGGGCCATTTTAGGAAGAGGGTCTAGGACCCAAGTCTATGTGTTATCTTTGGGGGACAGGAATGAGAGTGAGGCAGAGCTCCTTTTCAGCTTGGAATTCTCTTTATCTGCTCTAAATCTTTCTCTCCTTCTTCTTGCCTGAGCAAGCGTCATCTCATCTTTGGGACAGAAAAAACAGTCTTTCCCAGTATAAGTGTTCCTTCCGAGTTTTTTTTAGACCTGGACATAGGCTTTTGAAACTCAAAACCTGAATTTCAAGGATGAAGTTACCTGCCTCCTACCCTTCTGGCCTTTTTTTCCGGAACTGAGCTGAGTTGCATCTGCTCCGCTTTTCTGGCATTTTAAAAATCCCAATATCCAGTTTTATGGTTCTCCACAGCATTTGTCATCACCTGGTACTTTTTAAATTTGTTTGTTCATTGACTTCTCCCCACTAAAATATAAAGGCCTATGAAGATACACTGTCTAATTTGTTCACTGCTTTATTTTCAGCACTTAGGACAGTGCCTTGCACATAGATGGTGCTCAATAAATATTTGTTGCAAAAAGTAATGGTTGAATAAATGAGTGAAATTGACCCTCTTGTTCTTTTGAGTCAGTCTTTTCTTGAGGCAGTGAAAGTGGAGCCCTGGCCTGGGTCGGTAGAGGGCTATTGGGTCACAGATCTCAGAAAAAAAAAACACAAAATTTGGTTAATATCTCAAAATGTTGTCTTATTGCATATATACATCAGATGCTAGTTATACTATTTAAAAGCCTGTTATGAGAATGGAGTGGACATTTTTCCTAAAGATGGAAGAGTATCTTTCCTTGCTTCCTGGTAGGCAGGTTTCACTTTCTGGCGTGCTTGTCAGAAGGAACTTGGCAGTGACTAGGAATCTAGCATGACCGTTCATCTTAGGATAGCTCAGTAGAGATCTTTTGCCCCCAGCCATGTTCATGTGTTCTAGGCTGGAGTCACTGCAAAGCCCTTGTTTACATTCTTCCTGGAAACTCTTGATATAGCTGGTTGCAAAACCACTGCGGAATGCAATAAAACACGAAAATGGAGAGACTAGTGGGAAATGGACTTGAAATTCATGGTGTTGTTTTTTCCCTACCAAATATTTTAGTAAGGAAAATACATGTATAGGTGGATTTATTTTTACAGAAATAACATTTTTTTTCTAAGCTACTTTGTTCTAAATAGAACTGTGGCTCCTATCTTTCCCCTGAAGTCTGAACTGAATATTAAAGAACATAAATATTTTCAAATGATTTACCTACATGCTTGTGTATCTCCAGATGAGACGGAAGACATCAAAGGCATACGTTTGGGAAAGCCAGTGAGAATCTGTCAGGTTATAAGTCTTAGTGCATATTCTCCTGGGTTACAGAGAGGAGAAAGATGTGGAGTTTTCTTTGAGAGTAAGTACAGCTTTCTGCTGCAAGAACAAGATTTTAAATCATATGTTTATTCTTAGTGCTAAATGATTACTTTCCTCATAGGGAATTAATGTCTGTGCCGCCATTTAAAAATACTTGAGTGTAACTGACCCATCTATACCAAATAAGTACAAGTTAGATTTTAGGGGTTGGAAATATAGCTCCCTTTTGCGGAGTCTGGGGTGTTTGAAATTCTATTTCTTAGAATAATTATGTGCTGTAAACATAATTCAAGCTCTAGTCAAGGCTCTCCATTCCCAGTTCAGATGTTCCTCATTTATGCTGCAGTGCTGCTCCCTGGAAGATGAGACTGAGCCACATCATCCTTTTAACATCCTGAAAGGGCTGGCTGTAATAAATCACGAAAGGCGATAGCTTCTCCAAACTGAATCACTACCTCTAATGTAGCTGTCTTTTAAATCTGAATTCCCTGAGGCTTGGCTTAAAGCTTGGCTCTAGGCCAAGCTGCCATTAGGAGATTTGTGCTGGTGACTCCAGTACACTCTCTGTAATTGCCTGCAGGCTTGTAAGTGGTCCCAACAAGAGGGCAAGGCACATTTTTAAATAATTTTGTAGACAAAATAATAAAGACACAATATGGAACTTTTATTACAGTATCCACTTTACATTAGCAGTTGTTGCTTATGTGCATACAAGAAAAGTAATTCTATAGGTATAATGAAATATTTCTGCCCCTTTGGTCTTTTTCCCATTATAGAGCAAGCTCAGCTAAGGAGAGCTTTGGTCATGTGGCCACATTTACCATGACCCTTTGCTGACCATAAATACATTATGTGCCTGAAGACTATGTTCTTTTCCTCCTTCCACATGTTTGCTGCCAAATGGGGCAATTTATCAATGAGCTGTTCTAAGAGCTGGTGGAAGGAACACATTAAGGGTCTCTTTGTTTTGATTCCTCCTTTACTGGTGTGGGTCTGAGCTTTGCTCACTGCAGGGGCTGAGTTGCCGGCACTACTGTTAGTACCTATTGTTTCCTGTTCCCCTTGAACTTTCAAAAAAGATTTCCCACCGATCAGCTCATATAGAATTAGAACAATATTATAAAAAGGATGCTTGAGAACAACCAAAATGGCTCCTAAAGGCTTCCGAATTGATGCATATGTTCTTTGATTAGATGTGTTACTATTGTCATTCCAAAGGGTGGCTGAGCCCACTTGAAAGTATGGAAAAAAGGAGAGTCACTAGGCAAGTATGAGAATTACCCGTGTAAGCACTACCTAGGGATAGCCAGTCTTTGCCAAGAATTCTCAAGCACTAAGGGCCCCAGCTGGCACCACTGTCCTTACTGTAGAGATTTTAGCCCAATAACATTGAATTTCCAGTTAACCTAACTGCCTCTGTTCTGACCCCAAATTCACTAGGCCACTCACTGAAGATAGTTTTTTTGTTTGTTTGTTGTTTTCTCTTATAGGTTTGCATGGTGTTTCTCCGTTGAGGAAGTCAGTGGATAACCATTTCCTACATTGCTCTTACATACTTCTTTACTGTGAATATGTACCTCAAAGACAACAGATCTCATGTCCAGCATACAGGAAATAAAAAAGCCAGGTTTCTTATTAGTTCAGTCAATGAGTATTCTCTGTGCACCCAATACTGGCTAATGTGACTCTCTGAGGCTTCTTGGGAGAGAGCAGGGGATGCCTCAGAACTCAGGGCCAGTTTCCACTTGGGCATCACTGGGAGCCCCTTCCCTTGTTCTCTCCCTTGGTGTAGCCCTGTTGTTGCCAGATGCTTGTTCAGACTTTGAAAAGCTGTGATGATTTTCACTAGTTCCTGGTTGGCAAACCAAGGTACACCATTGCACTCTGCTTCGCAAGTGAAGCTCTTGAAAAACCATTAATTGTACACCACTCTTGACAATCACTTCCAGGCTGCACCTTCTTCAGAGGATGGCTCCTGGATCTGAATCACGCAAAGGGCTCCTTACCACCCAGCAGCATTTTGCACAACGCTTGGTCATAATATCATGGGGCAATTTTGGAGCTCGAAGGAGCCTGAGAAATGATGTCAGTCATGTCTCTAAGGAAACTGAGGTTCAAAGAGTTTGTCACTTGACCAAAATATAGCCTATATTTTATTTGCGTTCTTCATTTGGGGCATATTTCTAGCAATTTCCAGCAGTGTACTCTCTTGATCATAGGTGTTTCAAACATTATCATTCTGATACCCCTCAAATTACTAAGACTCAATTTAGGCCAACTTGACCACATCCAAATTACACTATAAGGTACATAACACCATTTTCAAGAAGCAGAAAATATTGTGTTGTCGGACATGCCAAAGTTGTCTTGTTCAGACAAATTCTACAAATACAGCATGGCACCTACCTCAGGAGAAAGGCACGTGGCTCTCTTTCTTTTGTTTCCATGACCCTGTGCATTTTAGTATCAGTTTGGTATTTCATCGTTATTTGTGTTACGCTTTGTTGCAGTCTAATCATGACAGAGAGCCTTTAAGAGATAGCTGTAGTAGGCCGGCTCCTCAGAGGTCCTCAATGATCCCTGCTTCTTGGTTTCATGCCTTTGGGCTATCCTGTCTTCTTGAGTGTGGGTTGAACCTAGTGGCTTGCTTCTAACCAACAGACAAGATTATGTTACAAAAGATTGTAACATCTATGTTGCTAATAGGCTCTCTCTGTTGCCCTCTTGGCTTGCACACTTTGATGAAGCAAGCTGCCATGATGGAGACACCCACGTGGCAAGGAGCTGAGGGTGGCCTCTGGACCACAGCAGAGAGGAGCTGAGACCCTCAGCTTGACAGCCCATAAAGAACTAAATCCTGAAAACAACCACGTGAGCTTGAAAGCAGATCCTTCCCCACTTGAGCCTTAATGTGGCTGCAGCCCACATTAATGTGGCTGTTGCCCATATCTTGATTGTAACAGTGAGAGACCCTGAAGAAGAGGGCACAGTTAAGCTGTACTCTGATAGGGACCCACAGAAGCTATAAGATAACAAATATTTGTTATTTAGTAGGTAAGTTTTGGGGGTAATTTGTTATGCAGCAACAGATAACTAATACATTAGCAAAGGGGATAAGTTTTGAAAGCAAAATAAGTTTAATTTAAATACATTGCCAATTGTTCTAATTTTTGCAGTATATATGACCTTATTTTGGCAATTTCAACCTGAAAAGCATTTGGAATGAAAGAACATTCAGACAAGTATATGCAAAACTCCTCTGCTTCTTTTAAATCCGCAGGGACAATAAAGTGGCTTCTTAGATTTAACATAAAATTTGAATTGCATGAGACTTTTGGGATTGGAGCAATTTTATAATTTAGAGAGAATATGTAATAATACTTTCCATTATCACATTAATAATTACAAAAATCATAATAGTCACTGTTTATTAAACACTTGCTATATGCTTAGTAATGTGCTCGGCGGTTAAGAACCTTATTACAGATAATTCTTTCACCTACCTTAAGATAGAGGTAGCATTATCCCAGGTTTTCAGGTTAGGAAACAGAAGTTTGGACAGGTTTCCCAACTGCTGGTACGTGGCAGTGATGGCACTGGGAAGGAGGTAGGTCAAACCTGCAAACCTGTGTTCATGGAAGACAGCTCCTGTGCTCTGGGCTTTTCAAGCTTGAAAAGTTGTCTAAAATGACACCAATTCTTCTCTTTGGCTTTGTTCAAACAATGGTAGCAGACAATCAAAAAGCCTACCTTTGTTTTGTAAAAACAAAACGGAACAAATGCCCTCAAACCCCTCAACTTCTTGACACTCCAAAAGCCATTTTCCCCCAAAAGATGCTTGCAATAAATCATATTCTGTTCTGTAATATTTTGAATGCTTTTCATGTCATGCTATTTTTATTATTGTATTAACTTTTTTTTTTTAAGATTTGTTTCCCCCCTCGCCTCGTTGTTTTGCACTCACTGTCTGCTCTCTGTGTCTGCTCTTTAGGAGGCACCGGGAACTGAACCTGGGACCTCCCATGTGGGAGAGAAGCATTCAATTGCATGAGCCATCTCAGCACCCTGCTTTGTTGTGTCTCTCATTGTCTTTCCTCTTTGTGTCTCCTTGTTGTGTCATCTTGTTGCATCAACTCACCATGCCTGCCTGTTGCGCCAGCTTGCTGCCTTGCTCGTCTTCTCTAGGAGGCACCGGCAACTGAACCTGGGACCTCCCATGTGGTAGATGGGAGCTCAGTTGCTTGAGCCACATCTGCTTCCCTATTGAATGAAATTTTATCTTGCCTCCCTTGAAAATTTTTGTTGTCTTCACAATTAAATAAGTTCCTTGAACACAGGAATACTCTTATACCTCAGCATCCCCAGCTACATCTCACACTGTACTTTGCAAATATTAATCACCAAATAAATCTTCTTTTGTGTGTGGATTTGATTAACTCTGAAACAAAAATAGGGATAAAGTGAGAGGTCATTTCTTTCCTAGGAAGAACGGTGAGCTTTGCATAAGAGACCAAGGGTCTCAGGAAAGAACTATGGCTTGGGTTTTGCTAAGAATCAGGACCAGTTATCACAGAATTAGCTCTAGGAATTCTCTGAGGTGCAGCCTTGTTCCTGGACCACTCCTGAAAGGTTTGGCAGGGAGATTGGTGTTGGGGAATGAGACCTGTTACCACTTCCAGGGGAGGAGTCTTAGGATGTCAACCCACTCCGTGGTTGGCAGGTTTCAGGGTCACGGCTGAAAGCCTGACTCACAGAGGCACTGGATGGAATAATGCTTTAGTCACATAGAAAAGAGACGGAGTATGGCCAGCTTCAATAGTGGCTGTCATTCCCCCATGGTCAGCGCATCTCAATAGGGAGATGTTCTGTGTGCACCCCTCCTGTGCCACAAGAAAAGGACACTGCTCCCTTCCCGCTGGGAACAGATCTTGCAGCAGCATTGGTCAGGTGCCATGAATCACACACACTTAGCCAAGCAGGCTCCATAAATGTTTACATGTACTCTGGACAAAAGTGGAAGGATGTGCCGGCAGACCACTACATGCTAGGGGATGAGTTTTATGACCAGGCACCCCAAGGAGGGAGTAAGTCCATATTCATCATCAGTCCTAGGCTCTCTCCGTGCTGTCACATCCTGTCTGGAGTACAGGGTTTATTTGTGTGTCACAGGGAAAGGCAGCAGGCCGAGCTGGGACTGTCCCCACCCACAGTTAGCATGGCCAACAGTTCCTGTTTGCCTAGGACTGAGGGGTTTTCTAGGATGTGAGACTTTCATTGCTAACACTGGGAAAGTTCTAGACAAACGGGGATGAGTTGGTCATCCTAGTGGATATGTACATTTGGTGGGGAGGAGTGCTGTTTTTGCTATACTTACCTGGCTTGCCTTCTCTATTAATTTTAAATGAAACAAGTAAGCAAAAGAGTAAGAAGCAGCCAAGAAACCAACCAACCAACCTCTGGGTATGTTAAAGACATATCGGAGCCTATTATTTCATAAGTGGTGTATGTTTCTTATGAGCGATGTTAGATTCAAACAGTTTTAGGTTGGAAGATCTAGCGATATTCTTGGAGGTCCTTATCGTTAATCTTCATCTGTGATGTGCAGACAAGGCCCTTGGGTCTTTTCCATGTTATACACCCCCTTTGAAGTCCTGGAGCGATTTGCCCCCTGAGCAGCAATACAGGGTGCAGAGAGGAATAAAGCGGTATTTGCACGCACCACGGGTCCAAGAGAGCCGTATCAAATGCTCACACACCAGGCTATTTAATTTGATGTCCTGCTGAGTAGAAAGATGCCTGCTGGGCAGGGTGGGTTTGAAGAATCCAATGGAGAGAAATATAAATGAGTATAAATTGCACTATTAATTCTTGGCTGCACTGACACGCAGATGAAAAGTTTTTTCCTACCCCAGAGCTGGCATATATTTCTTGCCACTTTTTCTAAGCTAGTACCTCGACAGCTGAAAGTTGGTGGAGAAAATCACACAATTGAGCTGACTGGCTTTTTACTTTCAAGTTATTTTAGACTTGTAATTGGCATTGCCTGGTGGTTCTACTCATTTCTTTAGCAGGTGCTCTTTCCCATTCACTCAAACCACATGCATCCTCTTTTTTTGGCAGAATGCCGTGCCTCATTCTTCACCAAGATGAAAAAAAACCTGCCATCGGACCTAATACTGCACATTGTCACTACCAGTTATAGCAACCTGCCTCCCCCTGCACCCATATGCTCCTCTCAGGCTAAGTTATGGTGGAGGGAGTGTGCTGCTCCCTCCTAGACCAACCATGTCATGTGTGCTTGGTATTCTTTTATGTTCCATGCAGGCAGCCTCTGAACTGGGCCCAGTGATCCCACTTCCTGAGATTCATTCTTTTGTGTCATCCCCTTCCTCTGAGTATAGGCTGGTTGCAGTGACTTGTTTCTAATGTACAGAATATGGCAAAAGTGATGGGACATCACTTCCAAGGTTGGGTTATGAAAGACTACTTCCATCTGGATTGGGCTCTCTCTCTCATGTGCTTGCTCTGATGAAGCACCTGCCATTTCAGAGCTGCCTTTTGGAGAGGCCCACATGGCAAGGTACCCAAGGTGGCCTCAGACCAACAGCCAGCAACAAACCAAGGTCCTCAGTCCAGCAGCCTGTGAGGAACCGCGCCTGTCAATAGCCACTTGCGTGTACCTGGAAGTGTATCCTTCTCTAGTTGAGCCTTGAGATGACTGCACCTTGGCTGACACCTGATGGCAGCTGTGAGAGACCCTGAGCCAGAGACACCCAGGTAAACAACACCCAGATTCCTGACACATAGTCGTGTGAGATAATAAATACAGTTGTTTTAAACCATTAACTTTTGGGGTAATTTTTTACACAGCAATAGATAACTAATATGTTTTCTAAAGGTTGTAGGTTTTATAATGTCCCCTGATTCAGGCTTCCTGTATGCAGAAACTGAACTTTCTTTATTTCTTCAAAATGATTCTGCCAAATAAAAACATAAAGTGAGCCACAAATGTGAGTACATATGTAATTTCAAATTTCCTAGTAAACTCATTTTTTTTAAAAAAGAAAAATGACAGAGGAGAAATCAATTTTAATAGTATCTTGGATTTAATCAATATATAAAAACTATTATCATTTAAACATGTAGTCAATATACAACATAATTAAAGAGCTGTTTACATTCTTTTTTCTTTATATTGAGTCTTTGAAATCCTGCATTTGTATTTTACTTACAGGACATCTCCATTCACATTAGCCACATTTCAAGGGCTTAGATCACTCCATGTGGCTAGAGGCTAACATATTGAACAGTTCAGCTCTAAAATGCAATTCAGCTTGCTCAAAAGCTGCATTTCTTCTTTGCATAACTTTTTCTTCCTGTTTAAGAGAGTTTCTTTGGGAAATTTTCCAACCACTTAAAGTTCATTTCTATGTCCTCCCTGGGTGCCATCTGGGAATGGGGAAGTGTACAGCATGGCACTGAAGGAAGGGCTGCTAGTAGGTGCTGGCTTTCCTAAAGCGCCTCATTTTGTTTTTCGGGTGTTCCACGGTGTCCACTGCTTGTGTGGCTCATCCATGCTCGTACTCGTGAGGTCTGCCAACTCCCTCTGCTGAGCAAACTCCCACTTAGGTGTTGCCAACCCTCTGAGACTTGGAAGAATCCTCTGTTGGGCTCAAGCTTTGGATTGTCCACATGGCAGCCTCTCTATATGTTCTCTTCACCTCCTTACCCATATTTTGGCAACCCTTGCAGGCACGGTAACTCCTAATTTTCAGTTATGTTCCTCCTAAGGGTCCATAGGAATTTTCTGGATCTCCTCCAGGCATGGTTAGAACTGAGGGACCCTGGGGTCAGGGAGGGGCTTTCCTGGCCTTTCTATATTTACTTTTCTCCCATCTCTATCCTGTGGCAACTTCTCTCTGTGGGTGGGTACTCTGGGAAGCCGCCTCCTCTTGGGATTATGAATGGGAAGGGATGCATGGAGACTTCTGTCTTTAGATTCCCAAACATGCTGGCGATTTCTACCTTTTACCCCTCATCTCTCAATCAGCCTGGATGTCAACTAAAATCTCGCCTTCTCCCCCAATTTTCAGGAACAATCAACTATATATATTTTTTCTTCTCTCCAGGTAAAAAAATGGGTAGGGGGAATGGCCACTGTTTGTTTCCTACTCCAGTGTTAAGAAATTTCCTGCAGTCCTCCACATGCCATTGTTAACTGTGATGTGATAGTACTTTTGCTCCAGAGCTCCTACCTCTGCCTTCAACTTCCTGTCCAAGTCCTTGTGATTTTTCAGAGCAAAATCATTTCTCTCAAAAGCTCCAAGCTTTGGCTAGTTCAAAAAAGCTCTAGCATTAGGCCACCCTGAAAGTGTTAAGAAGAAAAACCCACTTACAGCTTCAACTGACTTCCTTGTCCTAGGCTGGCTCTGACCTCCCTTTAAAGCAGTGAATGCCACTGATGTAATGGGAGGAGAGAAAAATTATTCATTAAAAAGATATAAAAAATGTGAAAATATTATTCCTGCTCCTACCCCTCTCCCAATCCCTGCCAGTCTCTCCTTATCTGCAGGATCCTGCATATCAATGTTCAATTGGGCTGTGGTAGAGAGGGCAAGGTTTCTACCAACCTGTCCCCCCTAGATCCTTGGATTTGCTGAGGGTTAGTATTGTGCCGAAACATATTTTCCAACTTTATTTGAAGATAGATGAGGCTAATGAGATGCAAATGCAAGTCATTAGTGATGCTTCTGGGAAACTGTTTATAGAATTCTTCCTCAACTGGCAGGCTTCCTTTTGCCTTTCCTTTCTTTTTCATTTTTCCTGATTAGGACTTAGTAAGTGATGGCTAGAGCTAGTAGCCATTATGTGACCATGAGGCAACCTTGAAGATTGAAGCCCTGTGCTAAGATTGAGATAGCAGAAATGAAAGCTGAACACAGAGGTCTAGATTCAGAATCACTATCTTAGAATCATCAGTAGAGGCACTGGCATATTGGATGTCACATTATATGGGAAAAAAAAGAACCCTTGTTTGTTTGCTTTTAGGTATTGGGGCTGGGGATTGAATCTGGGACCTCATATGTAGGAAGCTGGCGCTCAACCACTGACCCACATCGGCTCCCATGAGTTGGTTCCCCCACTTGTTTGCTTGTCGTTTTGTTTTTGTTTTTAGGAGGCACGGGGAACCAAACCTGGCACCTCCCGTGTGGGAAGCAGGCACTCAAACACTTGAGCCATATCCGCTCCCTCTTGTCTTTTTTAAGACAGTCAAATCCTCATCACAGTCAAACTTTCTTTGACCTCACTTTCTTCCTGTTTCCAACCATTGCAACGTGGACTGTATGCCCACCATTTCTTTTAAAATACTCTTGTCACCTTTAAATAACTTCATGCTGCCGAATCCAATGAATACGTTTGTTTCTTATTTTACTTACCTGCTTCATGGCATCTCCCAGGTTCAGGCTCACCTTCCTTCTTAAAACACTCTCCTTGCTCGGTGGCTGCCTTCCACAGCAGCTACTCCTTCCTTTTCTCTCCTAGCTCTTGCTTCTCTGCCCAAGCTCCAAATGTTAGTGTTCCTAAGGGATTCTAGAGAAGCTTCCTTCACCTTACTTTCTCCTTACGTGATTTTAACCATTTTCATGGATTTAAACCAATCTTTATGCTAATGGCTCCTAAAATTTTTATCTCCTGTTCATAGCTTTCCTTTGGATTCCAGGTATCGCACGCATAGCACAATATCTGCCATTTCCTTTTTAAGTCACTCAGAACTGTCATACAACTTGGACAATGGCAACCGCTAATTATCTCTCTGCCTTCTTGTCCCACCATCCATCCATCCTTCTCACAGCAGCCAAAGTCACCCACCTTCTCAGTGTATTAAGTGTATAAAATTGCTATCATGCTCAGGACCCATCAGTTCTTTTGATCACACTTGGAATATAATGTAAAGTCCTCATTGTGTCTGACAAAGCTTGTATGCCCCAGAGCTAGACACTGCCTCCTTCTCAAACTTCATCTTGAACCACCTTGCCCCTCCCACCCTCACTATTTCCTTACTGTCTTTTTTAGAAGTTTCTTGAGCACAGGCAGGTTTTTTCCACTGGGGAGCCTTTGTAAATTCTGTTGCCCTGGACTGGAATGCTGTTCCTCCCAATTTTCCAAATTGAGGTTTCTCTCTCTCCATGCCTCCATGTCTCCCTCTTTAGTTCCTGTGTATTTCCTTGTTTGATTCCCTTTCAACACTATTATAGCTTGTAGTTATTTCATTGATTTGATTATTTCTTTGTTTGTTTGCTTCCCCCAGTAGAATTTAAGCTCTGATGCAGGGAGGATTTCTGCCTGTTTTTTTACCAATATATTCCTGAAACCTAGAATAATGTAAGGGCCAATACAAATATGACTAAGCAGTAAATGAACCTGGCTGTATCTAGGCATGATGATTCTGCAATTCATTCGCGATTATCTTTCCTACCAGAGAGGAACAAGATGGCAATTAGAAAACTATAAAGAATAAGAGCATATAGTTTCTTAAGGAAATATTTATTATTTTTTTTTGTAAAAATTCTATGAGGCTCACTGTAATGAATTCAAGCAAAACACAAAATACATAGAATGTGAAAATGAACTCCTAATCTGACCACGTAGATAAAACAATGATCATCTCATGACTGTTAGTTTAGACATCTTCCTATTCATAAATACAATGGCAAACCATTATTTTAGGTTATATAAAATGGGATTATGCTCTATACAACTTTTTAAAATATTTTTATTTTTTTTAAAAAAGATACTTAGATTACATAAATGTTACATAAAAAATATGGGGGATTCCCATATGCCCTGCTCCCACACCACCCACATTTACCCCCATTAACAACATCCTTCATTAATGTGGTACATTCATTAAAATTGATAACACATTTTGGAGCATTGCCACTAAGCATGGATTATAGGTTACATTGTAGTTTACACTCTTTCCCACACAATTCTGCAGGTTATGGCAAGATATATAATAGCCTGTATCTGTCAATGCAATGTCATTCAGGACAATTCTCAAGTCCCGAAAATACCCCCATATTACACCTGTTTTCCCTCTCCCTGACCTCAGAACCTCCAGTGGCCACTGCATCCACATCAATGATATAAGTTCTTCCAATGCTAGAACCACAATAGGTCTATAGTAGAATACCAGTTAGTCTACTCTAGTCCCGTAGTTCATTCCACAATCCTGAGGATTCTGGGATGGTGATGCACACTCCACCTCTAATTGAGAGGGGGCTTCAGTCCTATATGGATGACGGATGGGACTCTCTTGCTTGCAGTTGTAGACTCTCTCATTTCTTTAATATGATGGTTGTCCATCATCATCTCTTTGTTAGTTGTTTTGGGTGAGTCCAGTGAACCGGAGAGTAGGTGTTGCAACTCCATTGAGACTCAGGGCCCAGCTGGCACATGGACAGCCCAAAGATTGAAGTCTCTTGGACATACACTTACCAACTCCAGCACCAACTATAGGTTCAAATAAAAGGAACTGAAGAGCCGTGTATAGGGAAACCACAACTGAGTCCAATTCTGTCACACTGGGGAGCACAAACCCCAAAGTAGGGCTCACTGGCGAGGCACCAAACTCATGCACTATCTGCCTGAACATAGTGCCTGAGTGTCTCCAGAGCCCTTAGGGGCCCAGCTATTTGGTGTAGTGTCTAATTTGACAGTCAATGAGATCCTGCTGAGATGTGCATAAGCGTAACCTCTAGAATGACCTCCCAAATCACTTTCAAGTCTCTTAGCCATATAAACTCACTTTTCCCCCTTTTGGTGGAGGTCGTTTTCCAGTTGCATTGCTAGTTGATGCTTGGTAGTAATCCATCAGTGCCAGAGAGGCTTATCCCTGAGAGTTATATCCCAATCTAGGGGGAAGTTATTGCATTTATATGCTAAGTTTGTCTTAGAGATAGGGCACATTTGAGCAACAAGGAGGCTGTAAGGAGGTAACACTTAGGCACCCTATAATACTATGCTAAGTTTCCATTTCAAGAGTAAAGATTCATAAGCACAGCCATCAATATCAAGGGCCCGTAAATGGACCATCCTTCTTCAATAGCCAATGCTTCTGTACTTGGGGGATTCTTGCTGTTCCATTAGAGAATGTGGCAGAGCTCCCCAGGATGGGAATTCAATGTTCTTTCAGTTATTGTGTGAATCTCCACCCACCGTCACAATGCCTTATGAACATTTGAACACATTTATATGCCTTATATGTATGCCCAGGTGAACCTCCTCCCATATAACACCCTTCACTGACACTCCACACAAATCGTCCTCCCGTGCCACAGTTGTAACTCTTCTGTGATTCAAAACTTCTTAAAAAATGAAGCCAATATAATAGCCACATACAATTAATAAGAAAATGAAATAATAATGATAGTTTTAAAAACAGGAAATAAAATACAAAAAATTTAAAACATAAAAAAATTTAAAAATGTGGGATAATAAAAAATAATGAAAAAATAAAAAAAAATTTTTTTTTTTTTACATTTTGCCTTTCATTACTGTAAGATCACTTGTCCTGTATGTACAGCGGCATTTTCTTCCATCTATTCTCCCAATGTTTTACTTTTTTCATTTTTTCTTCAAAGATCTATATAACTTTTAAAATATAAAATGCTTGTTTTAGTTACCTTGGATGCTCAAGCAGATACCATGAAATGGATCAGGTTAAGCAATGGGAATTTATTTGCTCACAGTTTAAGGCTAAAAGAAAGTCCAACCCAAGGTGTCATCAAAGTGGTGTTTTCTCCCTGAAGACTGTGGAATTCTAGGGCTGGCTGCTGGTGAGCCTTGGTTCTTAGCTTGTTACATGGTGAAGCACATGGTGGCATCTCTTGGTCTCTTCCTTCTCTCCCAGGTTCCAGTGAAGTTCAGCTTTTGGCTTCTCCCTCTGTGACTTTCTCTCTCTCTGTCTCTCTCTGTCTGAATTTCATTCTGCTTATAAAGGGTTCCAGTAATAGGATTAAGACCCATCCTGCTAGAGGTGGGCCCTGCCTTAACTGAAGTAACCTCATCAAAAGGTCCTACTTAAAATGGGTTCATACCCACAAGCATGGATTAAGTTTAAGGACTTATTTTTGAGTACTTAGTATCAAACCACTACAGTGTTATAGTTAATTTTTACATAAAATAACTAAAAAGACAAAAGTGAAGGAATTGTTGAACTTCAGATTATTTCTTCAATTCAAGCAATTTTATCTTAAAAATAACATCAAAGTTTAAGACAAACAGATTTGGAAAAACTATAATAAATTGAAGTCATTATTTGTCTTTTTGCACAATATTTTAAAATTTTAAGCAGTATTAATGGACTTTCATCCATCCTTTCACTTATCCCTCATCTTATGTTTGATGGTTATATTGTTTGTGATGGCTAATTGTATATATCAGCTTGGATAGGTTATGGTGTCCAGTTGTTTGGTTAAGTTAGCACTGGCCTGATTGTTACTGGGAGGGTATTTTGTGAATTTAAATCATTAGTCAGTAGATTGCATCTATGGCTGATTACATGACAATCACCAGTGGAGATTGCCTTCAGCAGTGAGAGAGTCTTATCCAATCAGTTGAAGGCCTTAAAAGAAGAAGTGATGATTTCATCAGTCAGAAGAGAGAATTTCCATCTCTACTTCAGCCAGCCAGCTTCTCCTGGGGAATTCATTCCTCACCTTCATTGGAGTTCCCAACTTGTGGCCTTTTCTATGGAATTCATACTTGCCAATCCCTGCGGTCACATGAGCCAATTCCTATAATAAATCTCTTACTTAATTTTCCTGTCAGTTCTGTTTCTTTGGAGAACCCTGGCTAATACATTAGAATTGTTATATTTTAATGCTGTAACATTACCATCATTTAAAAGTTGTTTAGCTTTAATTTGATATTGAAACTCATTCTGATCTCACCTCTAGTCCTTTTATCCCAACTTTTTCAATTCTTAGTATTTAGGTAAGAACTTCTATTTCTTTCTGTAGTGTCACTTCTAAAAATGTGTGGTTTAAGGTTATATCTGCTTCCTTTTTGCTTCCTGTTGGTGACTTTTTCTTCTTTGTTTTTATTTTTTTTTAAATTATTTTTGATTAAGTATTAGGGAAGTTTATTTGTCAGACTCTTTGCTTGTTGATTATAGAAACTCAACTCAATTTAGCTTAAGCAAAGAGAGACATTTTATTTTCTTATGTAAAGGGGTGCACTAGATTCAGACACAGATGGAGCTAGGAGTGCAAATGCTGTCCTTAGCACACTCTCCCTGTCCCCAATCCATTGGTGCTATTCTGAGGTGCACTCTTTACTCGTGGTGGCTCAGAGATCTATCAGCATTTTCAAGTTTCCACTACCTTCATAGGCAGGGTAACAGACAACACAGTGTTCAGAACATAAAAAAAACTTATTTGATCTCTGAATTAAAACTTTCATATTTCATTTGATAATGCAAATTTAGATATTTCAGTATGTTTTCTTCTTTAATTGGCCATTAGTCACATGGATAAAAACTTAGCTATGTTTGGGAAAAAAGAATGTGCAATACCTTTTCCTTCATGGTGACCTTCTCTCTATTCAACCTCCACTTTCAGTTCTCTCAACCTTACCCCAGTTCAATACTACAACCTAGTTGACATAGATGGAGAAATTGATTAGGTATAAATGGTTTTCTTGGGAGGGAAAAAGATATGATTATTTTAGAGACATGATTATACAGGATTTTCTTGATGACAGAAACTAATATTTACCTGACAGAACAAGGGGGATGTGCTGCTCTTGTTACCTTGGAAATTGTCTACATCCTGGTCACTCTCTGCTTTTCTTGGTTTGGGCAGCTTGACGTGGGGTGAACATGGCATTAAGCAGCCCCAACGCTGAATTGGGTTTTATTTCAACTCTTTCAAAAAGAAATCAAAGGTGTTTCTCTGGTGCAAGGTTTGAAAGTCTACAGACATGTTTCTGATCTGTTAAAAGTCATGGGCCTATGAAGGGTGTCTCAGGCTCAGCCGAAAGCAATGTGAGAGTATTGGCCTAAAGGAGATCCTGAGAGTGAAAGGGGAAATCCGAGAGGATGGTGGACGCTCAGCTCCATCTGGGCAGGAAAACCTCCTGGTGTATTCCTGCATGGCTGTCCAGCATGTGCCTGGTGGATAACATTCGCAACATAGCTATGTGTTAACTGATTTGAGTAATCAAGACTTACGTAGCATGGTAAGACTTTGAGATGGAAGAAAAGGGCGGGAGGTGGGGCTACTACCTGAATACTGAATGGTTAGCTACTTGCTGAATTTAATCTTTATCTTCTGAAAATACCTAGTAAATGTTCCTTTGTATAATCAACTGATATTCAATTAACTTGTAATAACTACCTTAATAATTCTAGAGCAGTAATTTGAGTCTCCTTAAAAGTTGTCTAGCATTTTCCTTTGTTAGTCTGTTCTCGGGAAATGAATCACAAGTATTAATTACTGGATGGGTATTCTCTTTTTTAAATTTCTACTTTTTTAAAAATAATAACGAACATGTTACACTAATATTAAGGAATTCTTAGGAATTTTTCAATAACTTGGGAGTAATTAGTAGTTGATGGACAATGAGATTTTATTTTGTTGTCCAAACACAGGGCAAAAGAAAACTGGCTTAAGTAATTGAATTTCTGCTTTCATTGAAAAGCTGTTTAAAAATGAAACTGGAAAACGTGTAATTACCCCAATGGAATGATTATGGCACATCAAAAAACTGGTCGCCCTAGGTGGGTAACTGCATGATTACAAAACAATAATGTCCGGGATATCACTAACCTTGTCCAGCAGGGGTCTTGATTTGCATTTTGTTTCTGCTGAGCACAAATAGGTTAACTGAATACCAAAGAGCAGTAAACTGCCCACATGATTTGCATCTCTAAATGGTGGTTAAGAATTCAAGAAAGCAGAATATAATATTATAACATTATCTGGCCAAAATACCCCCCATTAACTTCATATACTTATGAGTGTAGAAAGACAGAAAGGGCCATATTTTTTCACTGATATAACTGTTAGCTACTAATTTTCTAACAATTTTCCAAAGATTGCTTGCTGTAAAAATGTAAAATGTGGCCAGAAGCTTCAGCATGTATTATTCACACTGTAATTTTGGTTTATTTCCTTCTAGGCCTTTTTTTTCCAATGCATATTTCTTAGAGCAGTTGTAATAATCTTATAATATATCCTGACATTTTTAACCTAGCACTATAAGTGTTACAATAGCAAAATATCTGGAAACAAACAAATATGCACCAGACTCAATGGACATTTTACACTCTTAAAGATATGGCTATGAAGATGATATCCTTTAACAATTCACATTTAATTGGCTATTTAGACTGTTTCCATCTTTCAGGTTTTGTTGTTACAAATGAGACAAATGTGGCAAAGAATGTGTCTTCATGCACATAGATTTTTCCAGGATTTTGACTGTTTTCTTAGGAGAAAATTTTTGAAGGGAAATTAGTGGTTGAAAATTTATAAACCTTCTTTTAATGGTTCTTGAAGCAAATATTCTTCAGGACCTACTTGTGTTCAAGTGACATTAACTAGCTTGGAAATAAAGGAGAAATTGATTAGAAGCACAGCATGGGGTCTTACAGAACTGCAGGACAGGAAAGTGCGTCTGGATTGCTGGAACCAGCACTTACGTGCCTCCACAGCTTTCACTGGCTTCCTTTGTTTTTCCAAGAGACAGCCTCATTTCATTTGTTTGTCAGTTGTTTTTTCTTTCAGAGGGGAAGCCTCCAAAACCTCCCGTGTTTTAAAAAAATAATAGCAGGGGACCAACTTGGTTTCAATTGGAGCGGTCCTGGAGAAGTACATTAATCTTGGCCTGGCTGGTGAAGGGCCTGCTATGAGCCAATTGGCATGGGCAGGAGCCTAGAACAGAATCAAGGTCTTGAGGCCCAGGCTTTTTAATATGTCTATTTCTAAAGAATGTAGAATTTAGGTGGGCCAGGTTTCTTTGTTATTTACGACCATATAAATGATCAAGTTACACTACCGACTGGCAATACCATCAGCCATGTATAATGATACCAGTTTTATCACTCCATCAACATTGATAATTGGAGGGTTTTTCTTAATATTTTCATTCCTAGTTCAAGGAGGTGGACTGAACACAGACAGGTTACTCCTCATTCACCTAAATCCTTTGAAAAGGCTTTAAGCAGGTACAACAGGAGTATAAGAACTCTGAAAATGGAGCAAAGAGCTGTAAGCTGCCCAGTCATTTTGATAAGTGTATGGAAGGCATAAAGATCATTTGGGTGGATAAGAAGGAACAAAGAATGTTGCAGCCCAGAATATGCACAGAGGTCACGGAGGAGGTAGAAATTGTTTATACTGGTAGAGCTGCAGAGAGTCTTTAGATACAAAGACAAAGTGGTAAATGGGGAAGCTTTTGGAGTGATGACTGATGGAAGGACTGGCTGTCAGTGGCTTTGCCAGGTGCTTTCCCCTATTCCTGCCCAGGGTTTTTCCACTCCTGGTCATGCAGAGAAGGCAGCAGTTGCATGTGCACTCAAGATAAAACCTGAAGACTATTCTCTAAAGAACAGGTGGGGTATACTTATCTAGCACTCCTAGGTAGGAGCTGACACTCAAGACTAAACTCTTTCTCATTTTGATGTGAGAAGTGATTGCATTACTGAATACTGAGGAATGAAAAAGTAGCACAAAATGTAATGTCTTCAAACAATGATGGTTTATTTCTTTCTTCAGGATTCTATGGGTTGGCTGGGCTCTCTGCTGGGTGGTTCTTCTCCAGGTAACTCATTAAATTATATTTTGCTGGGAGCTCAACTGGCACTGAAACATACAAGATGTTTCCACACTCACATAATGAACATCAGCCGGTATGTCCAGAATATCTGTAGGCTCACTGGTCCTCTCTGTCTCCACATTGTCTAAAGCTCAAGATTACCTATAAAATAGCTGCATTCTAAGATGAAAAAAAAAAAGGGGGAGGTGGGGGGCTGCAAAGTCCCTTAAATCACACAGTAGTATTTCCACTCTGTTCCATTGGTAAGCAAGTCACAAGGTCAGCCCAGTTTCAAGGGGGGAGGGGAAGACTCCTTCATTTGATGAGGGAATGGCATGCATGTGCATGGATGGGAGAGATTGTTGGTGGCTATTTTTGCAGATATTCTGCCACAAAGGTGAGTGGGAACAATTTGCTCTCAAAGGAAGGTTTTTGCATTGCTACCCCTTACTCAGGTGCATAGAGCAAGAAATCAGTCAGTGGAGAGGACTGGTGGGGAAATGAAACTACACAAAGGCTGACACTCACATTGCCAGTCTCTAGTCATAAATATGAATAGGCAACAGAAGGTCCCAGACATTTCAGGAAAATTACCACCACTAAAGGAAAGGGCCAAGATGAAATATACAGCGCTTGATTCTGGAGGAAAAAGAGGATTCTGTGAATAGAATATAACTTTAAAATGATTTTAATTAGTGCATATATTAGTTTTCTATTGCTACTGTAACAAATTACCACAAACATACTGGCTTACAGCAGCATAAATTTACTATTATACAGTTCTTGAGGTCAGGAGTCTGAACTGGTTCCCATTGGGTTCAAATCAATGTGTCAGCAGGGCTGCACTCTTTTATGGAGGCTCTAGGAGAAACCTGTTTTCTTGCCTTGTTCAGCTTCTACAAGCTGCTTGCATTCCTTGGCTTGTGGCTCCTTCCTCCATTTTCAAAGCCACCAGCAGAGCATCTTTAAATCTCTCTCTCTGACCCTGACTTTCCTGCCTCACTCTTTCACTTATGAAGACTCTTGTGATTATATTGGGTCCACCTGGACAATCCAGAATAAGCTCATTTTAAGGTCAGCTGATTGGCAATCTTAGTGTCATCTGTAACTGTGATTCCAGCTTGCCCTATAATATAAAATAGTCACAGTAAGAAAGGCAGTCTCCAGCCATAACCCATTAACTGATTAGGCAAGCCATAGCCTAGGGGCAGCTCATCCCCTACCAAGAATAAACAAAATGGAGCAGATAAGGGCCATCACTCCCAACCCCTCCCGCATTCCAAGACCTCCTAACCCACTCCCCCTGGCCATTTGGCCCCAGGCTGTATGATTTCCCTGCCTATTGATGTACTGTATAAATTCATATCCACCACCTTCCACAGGTGGACTGAAGTATCTCTTCAGACCCCCCCACCATGCCAGCAGTGGCGGGGTGTGTGTGTGTGTGTGTGTGTGTGTGTGTGTGAACGGGGACTAAAGTCTATCCTTCAGACCCCCTTTGTTGGGAGAGCTTCCCAATAAACTTTCTGCCTGCAAAAAAAAAAAAAAAAAGTCACAGGTTTCAGAGATAAGGATATGGATATCTTTGGGTTACATTTTTCTGCCTAGCCCAGTTTCCTAGGGAATTTTGAGAAGAAACACAATTGTATGAAAATAGGAATTAGACAAATAGTTTTTTGGCAAAATTATTGTAGTGATTATATGTTATTAGATTCTCAAACATTTTATACGCTCAATAAAAACTTGTTTGTTGGGTGGTTGCAGGGGAGAGAGAGAGGTCAGTAACAGCTGGGTCCAGTGAAGTTTTTAAGTCCTGGTAATGTGGCTAAATAATTAGGGACATGTGTAGAAGTATCCCTGTAGACATCCTGGGAGGGAGGGGCTAAGGAGCAGGATCTTGTTTTCAGATATTTGCCTAACAAGGGATATTTCAGAGAGAGGGACATAGGAGATACTCCCAGGGAATTTGAAGTCTGTGAGTGATACTAACTGGGAAGGGGGTAGAACATCTAGAACTACACCTGCATTATGGGTCAGAAGTGTCTTATTCAGGCACTTTAGTCACTAATATTGGTGAGCATGTAGGAAGGGGTTCCCTTTCTGCTTTGTTATGGGTATGGGCCACGACCTGGACTGGAAGAACTAACCTCAAGGCCTAACTGGACTGTGGGGTTGGGAAAGGCTGGAAAGCATTTGGAAATTAACTTGAAGGTTTTTCAAAGTTTGTTGCATGACACGACACACAACATGCTAATGTTAGTTTATGATGTAGCGACTTTACAGTGGATCCCTGCTATATTTTCTCTTAAAATTCCATGAACCTTGAAATAAATTATTTTTATTTAGTGTGCTTCATATATGTGTAAACAAAATGTTCCATCAAATCTAAACAACCAGAGCCCTCAATTTTGAATAACTGTGAGAAAATTGAGTATCAGAGCTTCAAGGAAAAACACAAGCAAATACTCTATGACTTGATCCCCTATTCCCAAAGCATTTTAATGATAAGCCACTAAATTAAGATTCTTTCAGGGGTGCGGGCAGAAAACTGCATTTTCAAACTCACTAGAAAGTTTTTATTTGTCAGGATGGATGACGTTGACATGTGGTAAAAGATGATATCTTTTGAATCATCTCAGGAATAAAAGCTTTGGTTTTATGGACAGGGAGTTTCAGTATGTTTTGTGTCATGAGTAATCCCACATGACATAATCCATGACCCTTTAACATTCTGGAACACAGGAAATGTTTTACATCTTAATAAAGTAAACAAGCAGCAGCATTTTGTTACTTTTTTGTTTAAATTTAAGGAACTATATTTCAAACTCTGTATTATATACAAAATTGTAAATGTGGGTTTATATTTAGGTTTAATGATATTGTAAGAAATAAGGCTTGATGCTTTGTTTCATAGTGACACATATGTTTATTATTGTAATAAACTTTTCATTATGGAATAACTTTAGATTTACAAAAAAATTGCAAAGAGAGAACAAAGAGTTCCTATATGCCCCTCACTCGGTTTCAATTTCTGCTTATGTTATCATCTAACATTACTGCAGTTCATTTTTCAAAACTAAGAAACCAACACTGGTACCTTACTATTAACTAAACTCCAGACTATATTTGGGTTTCACCAGTCTTTCCATTAATGCCCATTTTCTCTCCCAGGACCCTGTCCAGCATCCCGCGTTGCCTTTATTCATCCTGCTTCCGGTGCTTCTGCTCAGGTCTGTGACATTTTCTCAGTCTTTCCTTGTGGGTTTTTTTTCTTTCTTGTTTTGAGGAGTACTGGTCAGATATTTTATAGACTCTTCCTCAGTTTGGGTTTTTCTGATATTTTCCTCATGATTAGACTGGACTTTTTGGGAAGGACGCCACAGAGGTGAAGTACCCGTCTCCTTACATCCATCAGGAGGCACATGATGTCCACATGACTTATTGTTGGCCCATGTGACTCCTGATCACTTGGTTACGGTCCTGTTTACCAGCTTCCTGAAATGGAAAGCTACGATTTTCTCCTTTCCATACTTTGTTCTTTGGAAACGAGTCACTAATTGCAGCTGACACTCAAGGGGTGGGAGGGATCAAGATCCCCCTCCTGAAGGGGGTAGTATCCACATATATCATTTGGAAAAATGTTTGGAATTTTTTGAATAATTAGTTGAAATAATTTATAATATCTTGATAATGTTTTTAATCTAAGGATTTTTACCTTCAGTAAACTTGAATTTTGCCCATGTGAGGAAAGGCAATTGTGATGGTTAGGCTAATGTGTCAACTTGGCCAGGTAATTGTGCCCAGTGGTCAAGCAAGCACTGGACTAATTGTAATACAAGGATATTTATGGACTTTAGTCACCAGTGAGTTTACTGCATAGATAGCTGATTACATCTACATCAACTAGGAAAATTGCTGTCAGCAATGAGCTTTATCCAATCAGCTGAATGCCTTAAAATGGGAGGTGATTTCAGCATTCAGAGAGAATTTCCCAGCTCATCTTTGGACAGCCAACTTCTCCGAGAAATTCATTAAGGACCTTTCACTGGACTTTCATTGGAGCCCCTGGTTTGCAGCCTGCCTGCAGAACCTGGCTTGTACATCCCATGGTCACGTGAGTGACTCTTATAAAATCTCATACTATTTACAGATATCTCCTGTTGATTCTGTTTCCCTAGAGAGCCCTGACTAATACAATATTATTCTACCCAAAGGAACTTAGACCAAGAGCTTCTGTATAGTGCCCGTCGTGAATGAAGAGCATGTGTCTGATGGCATGTTGACATTCCTGGGGTAAGTGAGTAGGTCTTTTTTTTTTTTTTTTTTTTA
>JAQZBX010002756.1:49587-69719 GCA_029593785.1 Cabassous unicinctus | reverse complement strand
TATTTATTTATCCCCCCCTTGCTGCTTGTGTTTTACTGTGTCCATTTGCTGTGTGTTTTTTCTGTGTCTGCTTATCTCCCCCTTGCTGTGAGGTCCTGCTGCATCAGCCCACCGTGCCGCGCGGGCCGGCCTGCCCTCACAAGGAGGCCCCGGGAAGCGAACCCGGGGCCTCCCATATGGTAAACGGGAGCTCTATCCATTGAGCCACACCCGCTTCCCTATTCATTCTTTTGTGTCTGGCTTATTTCACTCAATATAACATCCTCAGAGTTCCTCCATGTTGTCATGTGTTTCCATAATTGATTTCTTCTTACAGCTGAGTACTATTCCATCATATGAATATGCCACATCTTGTTTATCCATTCATTGGTTGACAGACATTTAGGTTGTTTCCATCTTTTAGCAATTGTGAATAATGCTGCTATGAACATCAGTGGGAAAATATCTGTTCGTGTCCTTACTTTCAGTTCTTCTGAATATATTCCTAGTAGTGGGATTGCTGGATCATATGGCAGTTCTATATTTAGTTTCCTGAGGAACTGCCTAATTGTCTTCCACAGAAGCTGCACCAGTTTACACTCCCCCCAACAGTGAAGGAGTATTCCTATTCTCCACGTCCTCTCGAGATTGCACTTGTAGTTTTCTGTTTTTTTTTAAATGATGGCCATTCTCTATGCTGTGAGATGATATCTCATTGTAGTTCTGATCTGCATTCCCCAAATGTTGAACAAATTGGCTGTCTTTTCACCTTTTCACCTTTTGACAAAATCATTTGATTTACAAATGTGTTTAATTTTGAGGCAGTCCCATTTATCTGTTTTTTCTTTTGTTGCTCGTACTATGGGTATAAGGTCCAAGAAACCACCACCAACCACAAGACCTTGAAGATGTTTCCTTATATTTTCTTCTAGGAGTTTTATGGTTCTAGTTTTTATATGTAGGGCCTTGATATATTTTGAATTACTTTTCATATAAGGTGTGAGATAAGGGTTGTCTTTGTTTCTTTTAGATATGGATATCCAGTTTTCCAAGCACTGTTTGTTGAATAGGATGTTCTGACCCAGCTGAATGCGTTTGACACTCTTATCAAAACTCACTTGACCCTAGATGTGAAGGTGTATTTCCATATTCTTGATTCAATTCCATTGGTCAATCTGTCTATCTTTATGCCAGTACCATGCTGTTTTTACCACTGTAGCTAGATAATATGCCTTAAAGTCTGGAAGTGAACTTTTTAAATATAATTTTGACTATTTGGGGACCTTTACCCTTCCAGATAAATTTGATAATTGGCTTTTCCAATTCTGCAAAGAAGGATATTGGAATTTTTATCAGGATTGCATTAAATCTGTAGATCAGTTTGGGTAGAATTGCCATCTTAATGATATTTAGTCTTCCAACCCATTACCATGGGATAGCCTTCCACTTATTTAGATCATCTTTGGTTTCATTTAACAGTTTTTTGTGGTTTTCTGAATATATATTCTATCAGTTATTGAAAGAGGGGTATTGAAGTCTCCAACTTTATTGTTGAATTGTCTATTTCTCTCTTCAATTTGGTTAGTTTTTGTTTTATGTATTTTGGGGCTTTGTTGTTAGGTTTATTTGTGTTAAAATTGCTTTATCTTCTTGATGGCTTTTTATTATTATGAAATGTCCTTTGTCTCTAGTAACAATTTGATCTTAAAGACTATTTTGTCTGATGCTAGTATAGCCGCTTCAGCTATCTTTTGTTTACTGCTTGCATGGTATAAGTTTTCTATCCTTTCATTTTCCAAGTATTTGTGCCTTTTGATTTAAAGTGTATTTCTTATAGACAGAATATAGTTGGATTCTTTTGTAATCCATTCTGCTAATCTTTGCCTTTTAATTGGAGAGTTCAATCCATTTATATGATGCAATTAATGATGTTTTTTTGTCTGCCATTTTGCTATTTGTTTTTCTATATTCCTTAATTTTTTGTCTTTATTTCTCTGTTCCTCCTTTCCTGCTAAATAGATATCTTCTATTGTACCATTTTAATTTTCTTTTCTTTTACTCTACTTTTTTCTTGTTGCCCATGGAATTACATTTACCATCCTACTATCTAGTTTGGATTAATACCAACTTAATTTCAATAGTATACAAACATTTTACTCCTTGATGGCACCACCCCCATGCTGTTATTTCCACAAATTACCTATTTATTGATTTTGTGCCCATTAATATGGTTTAATTATTGCTTTATGTAGACCTATGTTAAAATCAGTTAAAAAAAAAACAATTCCAAACAAAAATACACTTATACTGTCTTTTGTATATATCTATTTAGTCACCTTTACCTGTGTTCCTTATTTTTTATATGGATTCAAGTCCTATCTAATGTCATTTCAGTTCAGCATGAAGGAATACTTTTAGTGTTTCTTGTAGGGTAGCTCTGCTAGGAATGTCTAATTTCTTCCTCTATTTTGAAGGATAGTTTTGCTGGCTATAGATTTTTGGGGGCAATATTTTAATATATCATGCCACTGCCTTATGGCCGACATGGTTTCTGGTGAAAAATCCGCTGTTGATCATATTGAGGTTCCCTTATATGTGATGAGTATCTTCTCGCTTGGTGCTTTCAAGATTCTGTCTTCATCTTTGGTTACAGTGTCTCTCTCTAGGTGTGGATATCTTTGAGTTTATCATACTTGGAGTTCATTGAGCTTCTTGGATGTGTTGATAATGTGTTTCATTAAATTTGGGAAGTTTTTAACCATTATTTCTTCAAAATATTTCTTCTTTTTCCCTCTCCTTCTAGGACTCCCTGTATGCTTATGTTGATATGCTTGATGGTATTCCAAAGGTCTTTGAGGCTTTGTTCATTTTCTTCATTCTTTTTTTTTTTTTTAATTCCTCAGAAAAGATCATCTCGTATGTTCTGTCTTCAAATTTGCTGATTCTTTCTTCTGCCTACTCAATCTGCTGTTGAGCTCTTCTAATTAAATTTTAATTTCAATTGTACTTTTCAACTCTAGATTTTCTATTTGGGTCTTTTAAAATAATTTCTATATCTTTATTGATATTTTCTTTGTCGTGAGCCATCATTCTCATATTTTCCTTTAGTTCTTTGGACATGGTTTTTATTTATTTATTTGAATATATTCAAAATGGCTGATTTAAAATCTTTTTCTAGTAAGTACAGCATCTGGGTTTCCTTAGGGATAGTTTCTATTGATTGCTTGTTTTCCTTCCTATGGACTTCATGTGGACTATACTTTCTTGGTTCTTTACATATCTCATAATATTTTGTTGAAGACTGGACATTTTGAATGATAGAATGTGGCAACTCTGAAAATCATAATCCCTCTTCTACCCAGGGTTCTATGTAGTTGCTGCTTGTCATTGTTCTTTGTTTACTGACTTTTCTGAACTAATTCTATAAAGTGTGTGTTCTTTGTTGTGTGTTGCCATTGTAGTTTCTTCTTGGTTAGCTAATGATTTAATAGGTTTTGTTAAAGACCTGGAAGCTATACATTTCCCAGTCTTTGCTCAGGGGCTCTGTGTGAGTATGGGATACTTCTTTAACCTCTGCCACAGTTTACAATAGTGCCTTAGGCTTCACTTCCTACTTTTGCAGAGCCTGAGGTTAGTCAAATGTGTGAGCTTAGGGCCTTCTCATGTCTTTCCTGTGCATATGCACAGCCCTAGGTATGCCTGTGGCCTTCTAGATTAATAGGAAATGTAGTTCTTCAAAGTCCTAATGTATATTTCATCACTCAGCATTTCCTTTAAACTTTTTGGTCATTCTATTCTTTGCTCCAGCTGTTATCCATCACTACAGGCAGCTGTGAAGTAAAAACCATGCCTGTACTTGTTTCCAACACATGCACTCCCTCCCGCAAAACGGGAAGATGGTTTTTAGCACACAGTCAGCCTTGTAAATTGGGTCTTCCAGGGAATCACCACGCAGGAAAAATGATAATGCTTTGGAAAAGAGACTTTTTAAAAGAGCTCTAGTTCCATTCTGTTGCCTCCGGTGGCTGGCTGCCCAGCTACACTAGGAATGCTGGCTATTATTTTTCAAAGCTACTGTTGAGCTGGAAAGCAGGAGATAGGACAAGGAAGTTGAAACATCACAAAGCTTGCTGTTAATACTAATATTCAGACATTTTTCCTGAATAAATCATCATGAGGTTGCTGCAAGCCTTTGGTTAAATTCTAGAATTCTGAAAAAGTTTATTCTGACAATTTTTTGTTAGGTTTTCTGTTGCTTTTATGGAGGTGTGAATTTTCAAAGGTCCTTACTTCACTATTTTTTCACTGATGTCACTTGGACCATTTATATTTGCTGAGATTATTACATATAATATGATTTGGTTAGGTTTTTCCACTTGTCCTAGCTTACTATTTTTTTTTTTCTTTTTGTCCCATCTGTTCTTTGTTCCCTTTTAACTCTTTAGTCTGTTTTCTTTTGGATTAACTGAATATTTATATGATTTCATTGTATCTCTTGTATTAGCTATAACTCTTTGTTTTGTTATTTTAGTGGTTGTTTTGGGTTTATAGTATTCCTTTTACTTTATCACCTGGTGCTTTTCATTTCTTCATGTAGATTCATATTCCCCTCTGGTACCATTTTCTTCTACCCAAAGAACTTCTACTAACATTTCTTACTATGCTAATCTACTGGTGATGGATTTTTCAGCTTTTGTGTATCAGAAGAAGTCTTTATTTTACTTCACTTTTGAAAGATTTTTTTTTATTTAGAATTATAGATGATGCTTTTTAAACAAACTATTTTAACAGTGTTTCTAGGTTGTATATAGAATATTAGGTATGAAATTATTTTTCCTTAGCAATTTGAAGATACTCCTTTGAAGATACAGCCTATGAAAAGCCTGATGCCAATCTGATTCTGCCTCCAGTGTAGGAAACCTTTCTTTTTCTTTGGAAGATTTTAGAGTGCTCTCTCTATTCTCAGAGTTCTGAAAAAAATCTCAAGCATCTGGCTAGATGGAGTTGTATGTTTGACACCTTTAATCTCAATTATTTCTTTAATTTTTCTTTAATCCCTCCCTCCTTCCCTCCTTCCCTTCTTTCCTTCCTTCCTCTCTTCTTTCCTTTTTGGTAATTTTTTTCTTTGTTTTCTGTGATCTTCCCTAGAACTTCTTTTAGATGGATTTTGGTGGTACTAGACTGATCTTCCCTGTTTCTTAACTTGTATTCCTTATTTATACCTCATTGTCTTATTGTTCTACATTTTGGGGTATTTCATCAGTTTTACATTCCAGAACAATTATTTTATGTTCATCCTTACTCTTTCCATAATTCACTTTATCTACAATTACTTCTGTATTTTGGCCACAATTTTTCATCCTCAAGAACTCACTCCTGTCTTCTGATTGATGCTTTTCTGTGGTGGTGGCTTATGGATAAGATATCCTCTAAAATCTCTGGAAATACTTGTTAAAACTTTTTTTTTTTCCAGTTCCTTCAGTGCCCTGAATTCTCTCTCTTCATCCAAAGTTTCCTGTTTTGCTTTGCTGCCTTTTATGTTGTGCTGTTATTTTTCTCTAAACGCCTGGTAACCCTTGGTGTCTGTTCATAGTCACACAGGATTAGGTTAGTTAGGTGGCTGGTGTGCACCATTTATTCTCAGTTGTGAGGCTCTGTTTCCCAGCCTGCCCTCCTGCCGGCCTGGCAGGGCTACTGTGTGCGGGGGCAGTCACACCGACCGCAGCTTTCCTTGAGTGTAGGGGCACGGAGCAGAGGCGACAAGCTGCCATCTGACAATTGCTAAAAATAGGAGGACTTCACTTAGGAAATGGTGGATTTTAGCCCATTTGCCTCTAGGGTAGAAATTGATATTTCAGTGACTCTTACGGTTTTATATCAACAAACACGTAAAAATGCATCATAAATTTTCAATTTTCATCCTCAGGATCTAGAAAAGCACCACTCTCACAGCCTCCAAACCCACCGTCAGCGCTGGAGTCCAGATGATTCTTCCCAGCCCTGGCATTTTTCTGCATTAGAGATCGAGTCATTGTTTGCTCCAAATACCACTCTGCCCCCCCACCTCCATTTCTATGTTCTCTTGTTAACCAAATAGAATAGCAAAGTTTCGTCTACATCCATGTGTGGTGGTCGGAAAAGTAAATCTAAAATACCGAGGACTGAGTCCAGGGCCTGTGATTTCTGCTGAGAAAGTCTGCCCAGGAAGTTCTGCTTCTGCCGTGTGTCCCGCGCCGTCCCCACTAGAGGGCAGAGCAGACCGCCATGTTGTGGGAGCTCCGCGAGCTGCGGTCCCCGCGCGCCCCAAGCCCCCGGCCTGCGCGCTGCTGCCGGTGGCCCTCCGCCTTCGCGCTAACACGAGCCCCCGGACGCAGCCCTGCTTCAGGCCTTGGTGGGGATAAGACAGGCAGGGATGATGCAGCTCATCTGCTGGCAGCTATGTACTCTAAAAAAGATTTTTAAAGGCTGGAGGTGCGAGAAGAGGGAGGTAGAGAGACACACTCAGCCCACCTCCTTAAGTAGGTCTTAGTATCATTTTTCAAATAAGTTGTTTTTTTTTTTTTGTTTTTTACAGGACAGCAGAAATAGCTAGTATTCTTTTTTGTTGTTTTCTGTTGTACAGTCACTGGGGTAGAATAAACTTTCTCTTTCCACCCTTCCTCCTCAGCCCCCCTAACCTGGAAGGGGAGGTGGTGTTTCTGCCTGTGTAGCCCTCCCCTTGGGAAGTCGGTGTTGTTGATTTCAGCCGCTTTCAGACCCGCTCCCCAGCCCCCGCTGAGCTCCATCTTCTCAGAGCAGGAGGTAGAGGCTGGGACCCCCAGTCGAGGGAAGGAATAACCCAACTCCAAAGAAGTGTTCACCTTTAAAATGGCAAATGTCGTTTAGTTTCATATGTCTAGGCCTGGTAGAAGAAAAAAAAACAGAGATTTATCACTTTGAAAAATGTAAGGAACATTTGGATGGTCCTTTGTCTACAAAATTACAGCATAATCCAAAACTATATGAAAATTTTTAACTTGTTGGACATTTTGAGCAATACCAGTCTTTTCTTATGTGAAAGAAAAACATAATTAAAATGTCTCTCAGAGCCACCCAAAGTAAATTTAAGAAATACCATGTAATCTGTATGTTGTTGGACTATACCAAATATATCTTTTACGTTTTGTAAAATACAGCTACCATTTTTGCCAATGTAAAATAAATATACATAGAAATAGATATGTAATTATATTTATGTGTAATTTTATATTCATTCTTCACATAGTGGCTGAGTCTACATTTTTATAATTTAATGACTCTATTATCAAGTGCATGGATGTGTTTTAAATTAAATAACTCCTTATTGTTTGGCGCCTGAAGTATTTTTTATTATATTTGCTATTATGAATAGAAATGTTCCAAATAACTTTGTAAAAATGACCTCTGTTTACAGTTGAGGTATTTGATTGGGACCTTTCCCCCTAAATGGAATTCTGGATTAAAGGGAAAAAAGGCCATATAAAAGCCTATTGCATGTATTAACAGATTGCATTATATAAAGTATTGCTATCTCAGACTTGAAAAGATTATTTAAAAATTTTTTGTTTGTATTTTTGCTAATTTCATAGAAATAGTGATTTTGTTGTCCTTTTTAATTTTTAAGATTATTTTGAAGATATGAAGTTATTGTTTTCTTTACCTATCTAGTAGAATGTGCAATATGAAAATGTTTATTTGTTCTTGTACATTATGGATATTAATCTTTTTAACAATTAATGTTTTTACTCTAGTAATACAACACGTGGCTTAAAATTTGAAAATACAACACACAGTTTATGTTGAAAAGCGGTATTTCTCTGTCCATACCCCCGAATCTTGCACCACAGAGGCAACCGCTGTCAACACTAGTGCCTCCATATTTCTAAATAATGTGCTCAAATCATGCTTCCCTGGAATGTCTTGCTATTCCCATTTAGGCATCACCTATTAACTTCTTGCTGTGGGAGATACGGGTTTTGCCCCTGCACACTGGCCCAGCATTCTCAATTCCCTTGTACCCACCCTTTTTATATTTTTTTAAATCACATTTTTGGGTAATTCAACATTTGCATCATATGACCATTTAAAATTTTTCCCAGCTGAGCTACCTAGTGTACCATATTTTTGTTTTAATTGTACAAGTTTCATTTTCCTTCTATTTAATGTTTATTGTTTATTTTTCATTTGCTTAGCTTTTTAGCTACCTATCTCCAGTTCATCCACTAACTTGTCCAGAGCTGTACACCTTCCTCTTAATGCAGTCAGCACATCAAGTAATTGCCCTGTTCCGTTTTAATTTCTTCATAGGCCTCCCTCCTGGAGCCCTCTGCCTGCCTGTGCCGGTATGGACAGGTGTTCTTCAGGCTGCTGTACAGCCAAGATCCCTGGCTTTTTCTTGTCTTTCTTCCCTGCTGGAGTTCCTGCTTCCTGGATCCCATGCCATCCTTTCTTTTAGATTGTGTACTTGTTTTGATGGAGCATATCCTCCAGTAATCTTTTATTGGGTCAGCTGCGTTGTAGGCCCTTTCAACTTAGAGCTTCATGGCTTTGATAATTTCCTCCTCCCGATATTCTTGTTTCTCTTTTTGTGCAATTCTGGTTGGTCAGTTATTGGACCTCTGGAATAGATAATCTGGTTTCCTTGTCTCTCATTCCAATTCTCTGTCTGTCTGTTCTTCCTAAGAGATTCCTTCAACTTTGCCTTCCAACTTATTTTTTTAGTTTAAAATTTCTGCTGTCAGATTCATAGCTTTCAAGAGCTTTTTCCTAAGTAGACTTTTCATGGCATCTTGTTCTTGTTTCAGGGATGCAGTACCTTCTCTCAGCTCTCTAAGGGTATTGCTTATAGTTGGGGTTTTTTTTTTTGAAGTTTTTTTGTGCTTCCCTGCATTGTCCCCTCGTCTCTGATGTGAGTGCATGTGTGTGCACTTGTGTGTCGGAGTCTGTGCTTGTATGTTTTTGTTGTTTGTTTTGATTCTTCTGTATTAGAAGCTTTCCGCAAATGTTGGGTGATCCTTGGTTGTTCAGTCATATTTAAGATTGATGCACTCAAAAGCATAGTGGAAGCAGTTTGTGTGGGAGGGCAGGGATGATAATAGCAGGGGCTGGTAGGTTGTAACTTGGAATCACTGAGTAATAAGGTAGAGTTCTAGTTTTTATTTTTAAAATTCAGGCTTTTTTATTGGACGAAATCTCCAAATGTTAATACCAATAGATCATTTTTTCTTGATTAGCTCTGTCAATTCAGAGATGGCCTCTCAAAACTCTGCCTCTGGCATGGCTGCTTGTATTCTGGGAACAGGGCTGGAATCTTACTTTTGGTATACAGACTTACACTTAATTTCTGATTAAAATCTAGCGGCAATCTACCCCATGATGATGGTGGATTTGTTCATTTACTCTTATCTTTTCAGTGAATTGAAACTTTTGTCACTATGTAGTGACCTTTTTGTCCCTAGTAATGCTTTTTGTTTTAATGTTTATTTTTATACTATTGTTTACATAGTTATGCTAGATTTCTTTTGGTTAATTTTTGCCTGCTATATATTTTTAAAGATTTATTTATTTTATTTATTTAGTCCCCCCTTGCTGCTTGTGCTGCTGTGTCCATTCACTGCGTATCTTCTCTGTGTCTGCCCATCTTCCCCCTGCTGTGAGGTCCTGCCGCATCAGCCCACGGTGCCGCGCGAGCCGGCCTGCCCTCACAAGGAGGCGCAGGGAAGCCAACCCGGGGCCTCTCATATGGTAAACGGGTGCTCCATCCATTGCGCCACACCCGCTTCCTGCCGTGAGGCTGCTGCATCAGCCCACCACACCGCTCAGGACAGCGTGCCCTCACAAGGAGGCCTCGGGACGCGAACCCAGGCCTCCCACATGGTAAACGGGGGCTCTATCCACTGAGCCACACCCACTTCCCTGCTATATATTTTTAAATTATGTTCTTTTCAGCCTCTCCATGTCCTAAGGATTTAGCTGTCTCTTGTGAGCAATATTATAGCTGGATTAAAAAATGAATCTGATAATCTGTTTTATCTGAGTAGTCTAGTCTGTTTATATTTATTGACCTATTTGGACTTGAGACTACTGTCTTACTTTTCTATTTCTATTTGTCATACTCTTTTTCTGCTTTCCTCCCCTTTCTTACCTTTATTGATTATTTTTTTGTAATCTTTGTTCATTTTTTTCTTCTTCCACATTTTTACTATTAAAATGATTAAAGTGATTAAACTATGTTTAATCACTCTGTTACAATGTACATATTTTAGAAGATCTTATCACCCTCATTACTGATTTACATGTTATTGTTTATCAGTGTCTGTCATTTTAATTTAAGCTCCATGAATTAGATGACATCGTCATCGTTATTATTATTGGTATTATTTTTAAGACAATATTTGGATTTAAATGAATTTTTATCATTTTATGTATTCACTCTTCCTTGTTGAATCTCAGATCAAATGCTTAAGATTACTTTTCTTCCTCAAATACGTCTTCTAGGAATTCCTGAAGGTTTTTTATTTTAAGTTTTCTCAAATTTTTTTCTGCAAAAGTCTCAATTTTTATCAACATTATTGAATAAGAATTTACATACAATAAAATCTACACATTTTAAAGTGTGCAGTCTGGGAGCTGATGTAGCTCAAGTGTTTGAGCGCCTTCTTCCAATGTACCAGGTCCTAGGTTCAATCCCCACTACCTCCTTAAAAATAAATAAATAAATAAAGTGTACAGTCTAAGCTTTTACAGTTGTATGTACCTGCATACATACTACATACATACTATCACCAGTATTCAGAAACAAAACATTTCCATTATCCCCCAAACCTTCCTTGTGTTCCTTTGCAGTGTCTCCCTCCTTCCACCCCATCCTAGGAACTACTAGTCTGCTTTTTGTCTCTATACATTAGTTTGCATTTTTTATGTATGGAATCATATAATATATACTCTTTGTGAGTTTCATTTCTTTCACACATTATAACGATTTTGAGTTTCATCTATTTTGTTTTATGTAAGTAGTTCGTTCCTTTTTATTGTTGGGGAATCTTCCATTGTATAGCTATACCAATTTTTGTTTAACCATTGACCTGTTGATGGACTTTGGTATATTTCCAGTTTTAGGCTACTATAAATAAAATTGCTGTGAACGTCATGTAAAAGTCTTTGTGTGGATATATATTTTCATTTTCCTTGGGAAAATACCTATGAGTGGAATGGCTGAGTCAAATTGTAAGGGTATGTTTGACTTTTCAAGATTCTGCCAGTTTTCCAAAGTATTTCTATCATTTCATTTGTTAATTTAGCCCATCTAGTGGGTGTGGAGTGTGCCTCATTGTGGTTAGTGCCTTTGGGGTCCTAGCTAATGAATAATTGCCATAATCTGGTACCTTCTCTTCTAGCCAGCTGTTTATCTTACTGCTCCCCAGCACAGCCTCTGCGTCTTTGGGGTGCATCCCTGTCCTGCAGTAGCCCTTGGGCTCTGGACCCATTCATGGTGACTGGTCTTTTGAATCAACACTTTGTTGGGAAGGGCAATTCTGCTCACTTTCCTGCTGACCCTCTTCTAACCTCTGGCCTTTCCTATTCTACCTTCCTCAGAACTCCCTCTTTTAGGCTGATTCCAGCCAAGTCCTACACTTGCCCTACCCCTCTGCTGGGTTGTGGCTAAATCTGCTTTTTCTTATAGACTTAAATTTGTGTTCCACAATTTTTTATTTTGAGAATTTTAAGGCAGTGATGATGATGATGATGATGATAGTAATTGTGCTCATAATAATAGCTAACATTGGAAAAGAGGTCCTCTAGTGCGCCAGTTAAGAGAGGTTTTTCAGCAGGACAAACCTGGGTTCATATCCACATTCCTCCATTTAGTTGCTGTGTGAACTTTGGTAATATCTTAGCCCAATTGTTTTAGAGTTTCAGTTATCTATTGCAGTGAAACAAACAACTCCAAAGCTTAATGACTTAAAACATCCTTTTTTTCTTCTCACAGTTTTGTGGGAATTCAGAAGGAGTTTGGGCAATTTCTTATCCATATGAGCTGGGGCAGCTGTTGTTAGAGGTTCCACTTCCACGATGGCTCCTCACTTACCTGTCTAGGGCTATTTCTTGGCCTGTCAGGATCTCTCAGGGTAGCTTGGCCTCTCACAGCATGGCAGTCTCAAGGCAGCCAGACTTTTTATATGGCTTCTGGCATGTCCCAGAGTAATTGCTCCGAGAACAAGCCTTCCCAGGCGAGCATTCCAAGAGGTCCAGGCAGAAGTTTCAAGGCTTCTTGGGGCCTAGCTTCAGAAGCCCCAGAACATCATCGTCACCACAGTAGAGGCCAGGTAAGTGACCAGGCCAGCCCAGATTCAAGGGGCTGGGAGAAGGAATAGATGCCGTCTCCAGGAAGGATGGCATAAGTGCACGGGGAGGGAAGGAACTGGTGGTGCCATCTTGGAGTCAAGCCCCTAGACTCAGCTGCTTGACTTGAAAATAGGGATAATAATTATAATTCCTCACTCAGAGACCTGTTGTGAGGATTACATGGGATACTATTTATGAAGGGCTTAACAGAGGAAACACTGAATAAATATTAGCCAAGCAGTTAATAAGGATATTATATGCCTAAAAAGTATATGTATGACATTCAAAAAACTGTACTAACATATATCTTAGTTTTCTATCATTTTCCAGCCTTTATTCTTCTGTGAATATTAAACAATCTCAAATATAGCCATGTTTTGAAAAAAGTTTGAAAAAAATAAAGGTTATACTTAATTCTACTCTTACTGTTATCATTTTGCTTAATTTGTTTCCAGTCTTTTCTCTTACATTGCTGTACTTAAATAGTGTACAGGCAGGGCTATATCCTACTTTTTCCGCTTTATATTATATCACAAGCTTTCTCCCCATGCTGTGATGTAGTTTTTCTGTAATGACATTTTTAATGTCCTTATAATAGTGCATTGAGTGGATATATTAGAATTTGCTTAACCGTTTTTATATCATTGGGCATGTAGGTTTCTTTTCTCTCTACAGTAATGCTTTATTCTACATCATGTAATTATATTTGCTGTAATTTATTATCAATGGTCACCGGTTGCAATGAAGGACTTTGACCTAGACTCACTCTTGTAAATCCCATTTCTTCCTTAATTCTTAATTATCTGTTAAGTTTTACTTCCCTTAGTTTTCTCTTTAGCCAACTAATAATCTTCCTGTAGACTAATTTGCTCCAATTACCCAGTTATCTTCTTTTTTTTTGGTCTTCCTCTCTAATTCTTCATTCCCTCCTTCCTCCTCTTCTTTCCTCCCTTCTTTTCTCCATCTCTTCCTTCTTTCCACATTTCTTGATCTCCTGATTTATGCCAAAGAGTCTTTTTATACATGGTAAATACAGTAATGAGCAAGACAATTTAAGTCTCCAAGGAACTTTAATTCTAAGTGAGAGACAGACAATAATCACCCAAACACACAAAAAAGAAAAATATCAAATAGTGATAAATGCTATATTCAGAGAAATAACATATGAGACAGAGTAATGTGTGTGTTGGAGAGTATGTGATTGGTTGTATTCTGGCTGTCAGAGAAGGAACCAAAGCAGAGGCCAGGGTGGCTGGAGTGTAGACTTGGGAGAAGAGTAGTCGATGATCTTGGAGAAGTGAGACTATCATATTAAAGATGGAACTCTCAGTAACATCACCATTTAAGAAACATAGAAGTCCATAAAAGAGATCAAGGGGGAATAGACCACATTATAAAGAGAACAAGGAGTAGTATCACTAATAGACAATTGAAAGATTTAAGAATCCCTGGTCACTTGTGCCCCATACAGCAGATTGTTTTAGTGAAATAATAGGTTCAAGAAGGTCTGTTATATTTTTCAATAGGAAGGTCCTTGGTTACCTTTAGAGGAGCAAGTCTAGTAGATGTTGGGTGTAGAAGCCAGATAACAATGGATTAAGCAATGGATTAAGCAGAGCCACTGAATTTAGTGTGGCACACAGTATCTCAGTGGGCATTACCTACTTCTGGATTCTGCCTTCTTTTCCAGACTCACCTCTTACTGCCTTTGTACATTTAATTTTATTTTTCTGGAATGACTGTCTTTTTCTCTTTTCCCCACTTTAGATATAGGCTTGATTACAGGGACCATGGATTCTTTCAGATATTTTATCCTGAGCGTCTGGCTCAGTAACTTGTAAAAAACAAGCACTCAGTAATTCCTGGGTGGATGGGTGGATGGATGGATGGATAGATGGATGGATATGGGGTGAGGACCTGCATCTGGAAGCCCTAAAGTAGTACTAGTTTGCTTAGAGAAGACTAATGCAGGATCTTACTACGTAAGAGGAAAGCATGGAATTCTGGACAAGGTGGAGTCAGGTGGTAGAATCAAGAAATGGTAAGGGAGAGGATACTATCATTTAATGAATTTATGTTCTATGGTATGGCCTTCAGAAATGAGATAACCCTTACCAAAGAGGATACAATTGCAGAGGTGTGATGTACTCTCAAACAAGTTCATTAGAGGTTATGTTCATGTAGAACACCAGGACTCAAAAGAATGCAAATACCAACACTTACTTCAAGTTATAGAGCCACAAAAACAATGGAGCGAAAACTCTATAATCAGAAAGCGTAAAAGAAGGGTGCAGTATATAGAAGTTTGAAGAATGGAGTGCAGAACAAAGTGGACCCGGGTTGTCACCCAGAGTTGGCTTTTGTAATATTGAAGCCTCCAAAGTCTTCCATGTCAAAGCATGAGTCAGCCACAGGCAGAGACAGCTTTGTACCAAACCAACCCCATAAAAGCTGCTGTATAAACCAGGTCAACTTTTCATTAGATTACAGTAAAAAAAAATTTTTTTTTTTGGTAAACTCTCTGTTCATGGGGCAGCCATGCATCCTTACCCTATAGATACATTGTTCAGGATGCTACATGATAATCAGAATATAGTGATCATTGGGCTATTTCTAATCCTAGCGAAGTTTACTGACCTTCTTTGTGTCAAGCACGGTGTTAAGCACTTCACATGAATCATCTTATCAGCACAACCCTGAATTGGCTGCTAATACTATTATGGTTTTGTAGGTTTTATAGCATGAGGCTTATGATTTTTCCAAGGTCTCATAGCAAGGGTGTGGCAGAGGTGGGGCTTAAACTCTTTGTCTGTCTAATTCCAAAGTCGGCAGTCCTAACCACTAAGTTCTCATAGAATGAGAATGAGAGGAATTAATTCAGAATTCAAATTTGAATTCGATTCAAATGCTATAACATCCAGCTATCTCTATAATGAAGGTAGATAGGTCAGATTTACTACAAAGCTCTGCTTCAGTGACTCCACCCTTTTTCTCTCATTCCAGTGATGACCAAAAGCCTCTTGTTCTTTACTTTTGTGGACCTTCATTTCAGTTCTTGGAGCCATTCTGTCTCTTTAAGGTGACTTCACAGATGCCTTTCCTTTTGGGGACACTTCCCACTGTCACCCTCCACAGTGAAATGTGTCCTGACTACCTGGCAAAGCTCTCAAGGGGAGAGATTCCAGGTGTCCTCCCCAAAATAGCACCCAGCCCAGCAGCAGCTCATGCTTGGCTTTTCTTCATGCCAGATAATGACTAAATCTAGACGTTAACCGGCCCAGGGCTTGCAGATATGGGCAGGGAAAGGATCTCCTCTAGCTGGAGGGACTGAGGGTCAAAAATAAGGGGAGATCAGATAGAAAGGGAAGTTAAGATTAAGCCTTTGAGTTGAAATTTCTGGGGAAAAAAAACCCAACACTTCTTGGTGAGCAATGAAATTTATCAGCAGACTTAAAATATTGCAACTGTTATTTCTATGTCTTTTATATGGATTTTATTACCACTGTATTTTTCCCTTTTGTTTTGTTTTCATTTTTCTCCACAGGATGTGAAGGGCTGACGAAACTTGACTTGACAGTAAATTTCATTGGAGAGCTGAGCAGCATTAAAACTCTGCAGCACAATATTCATCTGAAGGAGCTCTTTCTCATGGGAAACCCATGTGCTGACTTCGAAGGCTATAGGCAGTTCGTGGTGGCAACTCTTCAACATTTAAAAGTACGCTTATTTTAATGATGCAAAGAGCACAGAAAAATGAAAACAAGCAACCATGATAATTCCTGATTTCTTCATGGCATTGTTAGGGAATGTGTTGTCTCAGAGAATGGAATTTTCCAAGGAATTAAAACGAATTCTTTGATTTACTGAACCTTTAAAATGGTTTTAATAGTTTTATTAAACCTTGGTAAAATAGTTTGCACATTTTCCCCATTTCTTATTGAAAGCATGCAGAGCTTCATTTAACTATTTCCTGATGCCTTCAAATCATCATTATGACGAGCATTCATCACTAACACCAAACCAAAAGCTTAGGGTTATTAAGATGGCTGTAAGCTTTTGTTTCCATCTTTGCTTCCTCTTAAGTCATTCTCTGTGTCCATAGATCTCAAACTTTGGCCTGCATCAAAATACTTGAGGGGCTTCTTAATAGACGGACTGCCTAGTCTGACGTGACTCCCAACAATTTGCATTTCTAACAAGATCCCAGGTGATGGGATGCATTTGGTCGTGGGGTCCCCCCTAGAGAACTGCTGTTCTACCCGTCAGTCTCTCACACCATCGTCCCCTCCGTCCACTGTTTTTGGAATCTAGGAAAAACAGATGTTTCCTGGGGGAATCATACAACTGAGCATATTAAAGCAGTAATGTTAATTTTACATGAATTTCCAAGAGTTCCTAACCTGAATGTGGTTCTTTGTACGATGGGCTTCTGACAGGTGTTTTCTTCTTTCTCGGAGGACATTTGTTTCTCAGACAGCTGTGTTCTGTGTAGTTGGGATGGCTGACTGCTGGATTAATGGAACACATTTCCTCTACTGTAAAATTTCTTAGAATAAGAGATGAATGAGTGGCTCAGATCATTGAATCAAGAATGTAAATTTAGAATAAATGATAAATTTTACTCAAATGTAACCCAGGTCAATAACCATTGTACACTGATTTCCTAAAATATGAATTGATGGGAACCAGGATATAGAAATGAATCCTGGAGTGTCACGCTGTGGGCCATTTCCTGGGAAGGGTTGAGGGGCCACAGAGGCCCTGTGTTTGGTCGTCATGGTTGAACTCTGTGTCAGCGCTGCGATGTTCTGGCTAGAATTGCGGAGAGCCATCCGGCGGACACTTGAAATAAGGTCCAGGGGTGATGCCCGGCGCTTTGCACAAGAAATTGCTGATCCTCACGTTTCCTTGCAAGGAGACGATCAGGTGCAGCTGCAGATGTGCAAACCAGGGCTCAGACGGGCAACGCTCCTATTTAGGTAGACCCACCTGCTGAGCAGCACAGGTGGGTCTACATACAAAATCTGCGTGGCTCAGGCCCCAAAGCCTCACACGTTTCACACCGTGAAAACACTCCCTGCTTCTCTCTGGGTTCATGTATAGGCTTTGGATCAAGTCTTTCCTTCCAGAAAGACTGCTCAGAATAAGCTGCTAAAATAGACAAGTGCCTCTATTTGAAAAATGGTGTCCATGAATGTGGTTACTAGTATTTAAAAATAGGCCCACTAGTCTTAGAATCTTAATTATCATTTTACTGAAATCTTGTGATCTGCTTGAAAGGGATTGTGTTAACAGAGTACTTTTTCAGACAGCCATGTAGAAGTGTGCGGAGGAGCCTCTTCCCCGTGTCTGAGCTTCTCCAGGGGGAAGTTGGCCCCTAGTGTAATGAAAACTGGCTTTGCTTAGCAGGCAGACCAGGGTTCGACTCTGTCTGCACTGCCTATGAGCTGCAGGCCTCATTTTCCTCCTCTGTCAGAGGACACTGAGCCCCACTTTGAAGGAGTCCTGGGAGGCCCTCAGTAAGTCTTGGTTTTTCTTCTCTTTGCTGCAAGCATGCACGATTTATTGTAAGTATGGATGCTCTGCTTCTGCTATGTGAGAAGTGAAGAAAAATACAAAAATATTATAGCTCTCTGCTTAAACCCTTAATCCCTCAATTAATTAGGCCTTCTAAACTCAGATGTGCTTTCTGGATTGAAGGAAAATCAGGCCAGTTTTGAAGACTACCTGATAGAAGTCTTCAAATAAATTGAGACCCAGTAAGAAGATCCATAGAACAGTTGCTGGCAGACATGTGGCACAATCCAAAGTTTGCCATCATCTTTCAATATACGCTTCCTTGCCTCCCATCCCTACGGAGCCAGGGAGTTTGGTTGTTAGAATCTTTTAGGAATAGTAGGTCTAAATCAAACAAATATTTATTTAACCAAAATATAAGAAAGCATACTTAAAAAATAATAATAAATTCCCTGTACCCCAGATATAGGTCAGAGAGTATCAGCTTGCAGCCCAATGTTCAGCAAAACCCAGGTGAAAAAAATGATATTTATTCAAAAGCTTCCAAGTTGTATAGATCTTAAATCTAGATTAAACCAGGTTATTTTTTTTTTAAACAAAGGCTAATTACTTGGATCACAGTTACTTATCACCTTAAAGAATAGGTTTCATTGAATTAGGGTATGTCATTGTGGCCTTTTTCATTGAAGGATGCAAGAAGAAACAGCCTTATGAAGCCTGTTGCTGTGAGGACCTATTTCTATGGAAACCATGCATGACGGTTTTCAGGATCTCTGTTATGAAACTCAACTTCAGAAATGTGTTTTAGGACTAAATATTAGGGGAAATATTGAGGAAAACTAGTGTATTTTTAAATTACAGGCAGTGAAGAATCACGCAACTGATGATGTTTTTTGTTGTTGTTGCTGTTTGTTTGTTTAGTTTTGTTTGGCTGCTAGGAAGCTCAGAGCCAAATCTGCACCCTACCTGCAGAAGCCATGAGAGTCCTTATGATCAAAGCATGTTTTAAATTCTTTGTTTCCAAATCTCCACATTTAATTTTATTTTATAATTGTTTTTAGTTTTATTTTACTCAATTTTTGTATGTTTTCCCATCCTATCGGTGTTATAAAAAAATTGCCACAAACTTAATGGCTTAAAACCATGCAAACATATTATCTTACTGTTATGGAGGTCAGAAATCTGCGATAGGTTTCTCTGGACTAAAATGAAAGTGTCAGCAGAGAATCCATTTCCTTGCCTTGTCAGCTTCTAGAGACCATCTGCATTTCTTGACCCATGGGCCTTCCCTCTTCAGGTTTTAAGTTGGTGTTTTAATTTTAATATTTCAATTAAGAATGTTATTATAAAAATATCAAGACTGCAGAGTGACCCAGAATAATTAATGGTATACTCTGTGTATCTTGTTGTCATGGGTACAACATGGGCTCATTTGTATTAGAGCTCAATTTACGTAGAGACCATTTGGGAAATGTCCCGCATGTATTTTGGGGCTGTGATTTGCCTTGAGAAATTGAAATTCTTGAAATAGTCAGCAGTTATAAAATTAATGCATTTTAGAGCTTGTCATTAATTATCAGTTTTGACAGTATGCCTACTTATTATTATTACGAGTAGAGATACTTTGTAAACTGTGTTAATTGTATGAAATAAACATTGATTTAGATCAATGTTTCTGATATTTCCCAGTAATTACTTTGATTTTAATTTCCTATCACCATGATACATTATTATTTCTAAGTTTAAAATATTCCAATCAAAATCAACTTGTAGCTGATTTGCATTGCTATGTTTGAATAATTGTGCTTTGTTGGTTGTTTTCATTTTAGTGGTTGGATGGTAAAGAAATAGAACGTTCAGAAAGAATTCAGGCACTGCAGAACTATCCAGTAATTGAACAACAAATCAGAGAGCAGGAAAAAGCTTACTGTTTCAAACGAGCCAAAGACAAGGAAGCGGCTGAGAGGAAGCTTCAGGAAGAGCACGGAAAGGAAGACAAAAGGAAGAGAAGTAACCCCGGCTTTGAGGAACGTTGGTGCACAGACATCAGTGCTCCTCTGTATGTAAATATTGTAGTTAACTTTCTAGTGAATGTTTGTTAAAAGCAGCAAACTGTTCTCTTATCAAGGTGTTTGCTATGTAATTTATATTTCAGAAGGTTACTTTGAAGAATAAAATATGATGTGAATTTTGCGGGAGAAATATGACTATCCCATGCTTTGTGGTAATTCTGAGAGACTTTCTTCTTTTTGGGAAAAAAAAAAAAAAAAAAA